>ML284368.1:3518-60546 GCA_005239495.1 Nicotiana undulata
TAAACTCGATGAGGAAAGAACTATTACTAGAAACAAGGCAAGACTGGTTGTTCAAGGATACAGCCAAGAAGAGGGAATTGATTATGATGAGACCTTTTCTCCTGTGGCAAGATTGGAGGCAATCAGACTTCTTATAGCATTTGCTGCACACATGGAATTCACTTTGCATCAGATGGATGTAAAGAGTGCCTTTCTCAATGGCTATTTGAAGGAAGAGGTATTTGTAAAACAGCCTCCTGGTTTTGAAAGCAAAGAATCACCTGATCATGTATATAAAAATTTGACAAGGCTCTCTATGGTCTCAAGGCACCTAGAGCTTGGTACGAGAGATTGTCAAAGTTCCTGCTGGAATATGGGTACAAACGAGGCAAAATAGACAGTACTTTGTTCTTAAAGGAAAAGAGAAAAGATCTTCTGATTGTACAAATATATGTTGATGATATCATATTTGGGGCAACAACTGAAAAGCTCAGCAAGGAATTTGCTACATTAATGGGGAGTGAGTTTGGAATGAGTATGATGGGTAAGCTAACATTTTTCTTAGGTATGCAAATCAAACAAACTCCACATGGAACAATGATTCATCAGCAGAAGTATGTGAGAGAACTTCTTAAGAAGTTCAAAATGGAAGATTCAAAGGAGACAGATACCCCAATAGCCACAACTACAAAATTATATGTGGATGAACCTGGTTCATCGGTTGATCAGAAGACATACAGAGGGATGATTGGATCTCTACTATATCTTACTGCAAGTAAACCTGATATTGTGTTCAATGTGGGACTATGTTCTAGGTTTCAAGTCAATCCAAAGGAGTCCCATCTCACTGCAGTGAAGAGAATTTTGAGATATTTGAAGGGCACCACTGATTTGTGCCTTTGGTATCCTAAAGATAGTAATTTTGACCTTGTAGGATATGTTGATGATGATTATGCAGGTTTCCTGGTTGACAGGAAAAGTACTTCAGGCATGGCTCACTTTTTGGGCTCCTGCCTTGTATCTTGGGCCACCAAGAAACAAAATTCAGTAGCCTTGTCTACTGCTGAGGCTGAATATGTGGCTGCAGCCTCTTGCTGTGCTCAGTTGCTATGGATTAAGCAACAACTCCTGGACTTTGGTATAGATGTGGGATGCATTCCTATTTACTGTGATAACACTAGTGCAATTAGTATGACTAAGAACCCGGTTCATCACAAGAGAACTAAGCACATAGATGTTAGGCACCATTTCCTGAGGGATAATTATGAGAAGGGGATGATCTCAATTGAATTCTGTGCCACTGATCATCAAATTGCTGATATATTTACCAAAGCATTGAGTAGGGAGAATTATGAGAGAAACATGCTTGAATTAGGGATGATTAAGATCACCTATTGAAAAAAAAAGAAAAAAAAGAGAGGAGGAAGTTTTATGGCTAGAAATTTTAATTAGATACTTAATCAGACTAATCATTGCTCAGCTCTATGTCTTTGTTGTCATACTCTTCTGCCATGTATTAATATGATTCCCTAGTTGCTAATGATGTTTCTCTATTTGTGAATTGAGGCAAAATAAAGATTTTTAACAGGATGAACCTGGTTCATCCATGCTGGTTTACATGATTGACAAGGTACGTTTTCATCTCCATACATGTATTAATTCAAGTACACTCATACATGAGTAGGACTCTATCCATTTATGGTTCACTTCAAATTCTCGTACTTATCCAAATAATGAACCAGTTTCAAGAAGTTTTGTCACAATAAATTAGCCTAGTTTTAGGGGGAAAGAAACGGTCTAATCAATGTCAAATCACTGACAGTCCTTAATCGATTAGTATCCTACTTGTGTTAATACTCGTCCGTTATAATCACCCCAACCACAAGTTATAAATAGGCCATCATTACCCATAGTGAATAAAGAAATAGACGAACCATGTTCAAGTCATTCAACACTCAAATCTACACTGTCTTTTGCCCTCTCTTCTTTTTCTCTAAAAATTAAAAATGTTGTCTGCTTCATCTGATTCTCAAAATCGTGACTACGATGAGGGAGTATATGAGTCTGACTCTCCACTGGTATACAGTTCTGAATCCTCTGAGACACCTAAAACCCCTGAATACCATGATACTCTTAAACCTACACCAAACCCTATCACAGCCCCAAAACCCCGTCGTGTCAAGGTTCTTGCACGAAAATCTGTGGCTTCAGGGTCACGAGCAAAGTTCTTGGAAGATTTATTACAGGCTGAAGAAGTACCCAAACCTGATTCGTCCAGTGAATCATTTAAATCAGCACATAAGGACGATGCACCTGGTTCGTCAAGTGCTGAGAAAGGTAATACTGAAGTTACCTCTGTGTTAAATTCTGAAAATAGATTTGTGCTGGTTGGGTCTGTGGTGGATGTGGAAGTGCCAAGTAGGCCAAGAAAAACTGGGAAAATTCTTGAGAATGAGGGAGATGCAGGTGTGAGGGGATCTGGGAAGGATGGTTCCATACTTGATATTTGTGGCCCCATTCCTGAGAATCTTGAAGATGATGTCGTAGTGATAGGGGGAACTAATGAAGTTGAGGAAGCTGCTGCTAGATTAGAAAAGCAAATGAAGGAGATAGATGATCGTGTTTCTTCTGGGGAAGAAACCTTGGCTGAGAGACTTAAGAAACTGGGGGACTCATACAACCCCAAGAAGAGAAGGACTCCCAAGTCCATCAAGTCTAAAACATCAAAGAAAAGGAAAACTGATGAGTCTGTTGGTATACCTGTTCCAAGGTTACGAGCTACAAGAAATACTGTTCGTGAAGAGGAGGAGAAGCTGGAAAAAGCTCTGCAAGAGAGCAAAAGAAAGAGGGCTGAGAAAGCAAAAGAGAAAGTGGGGGAGCCTGTTGAGGCTATTGTTGTTGATGAGATGTTGGACCTGGTCCAACAAGATGAAGAGGTTACTCCAGTGGTGGTCAAGACACCCAAGGCAAAATTGACTAAGACTTCCTCAAAGAAGTCAGCACCTATGTCTGCTACCACCGTGGGTACATCTACGAGGACACGGTCTAAGGTAAAGTCGAAGAAGAAAGTTCAGATTGTTGAGAAAGATAATGATCCTGATTGGAGTGGAGATGATGAGAAGGAGGTTGGAGAAGTGTCGATTGACAGAGTTGCCATGTTTGGCAAGAGACATATTTTGAAGGGAAAGTTACTGAAAGACTTGGAGGAGCCGGGTATGAGGTACTTAGTGGATTTTCTGGCAGCTCAAGGCTGGAAGGACATGGTCCTTCGCTTGGAGGGCAGGCTGGTCAGAAATGAGGTAGTGGAATTCATAGGGAATGCAACTGTGATTGGAGCAAGGGTTACATCATTGGTCAAGGGAGTTGAAGTCTCCTTTGACGCTCAAGAATTGGGAGTCATTCTAGACATTCCATCTGAGGGATATGATGATTATACAAGGCAGAGATGGCCTTGCTTGGATGGAATGGCCTCAGCACTCAAAATCACCAGATTGTTTTGTGACAATGAAGAAGAGCCTGAGCCCAGGGCAGTGTACAAAAGCGAGATGAAGCCTGAACACAAGCTGTTCTTTGAGTTTGTTATTAAATTTCTGCTGCCAAGACAAGAGCGTAGGAACATTGCTAACTATATGGATCTAACGCTCATGGAGTGCCTATACAAAGGCAAACAGATCAATTGGCCATCTTTGATCATCCAGCTTTTGGACAGAGTGGTAAATGGCACCAAGGCCCATGCGATTCCTTATGGATTTATCCTTAATAAAGTTCTGGGTCATTTTGGAGTTCCCACAAAGAAGGCTGAAATGGCTACTGCAAAGGATTTCTTTGGGAAGGACACTTTGTTGTCATGTGATTACACTGTCAGTGCCCCGGCAGATGAACCTGGTTCATCTCGAAAGCATTCGGTCAACAACAAGGTTCGTTCTCTGGTGCAAGAAAGCGAGCAAAAGGATATGGAGATCCTTCGCTTGAAGACTCTCTTAGTTGAGGTGGAAGGTGAGCGTGATGCTCTCAAAGCTGAATTAGCCAAGGAGAAGGAGAAAATTGAGGGTATCTTACACCAAATGTTGTCTCTTCTCCAAACCAAGAATCCTGCCTCTTCTGCACCACCCCAAACTTAGGAATTTCCAGAACTACCCCCTCCTATCCTATCAAGTGCCNNATTAAATGTCTCTATTTATGATTTAGCTTACATTATTGGTTTCTTGTCTTGATTAATCATGTTTGCACCTGCAGTTGCCTAAATTGGCCATGAGTAAGAATTAATTACCAGTAAGTATCATTTTGCAACTTTTCGATGATGCCAAAAGGGGGAAGATGTGCTATAGTGTTGTGCTGCAGTATTGTTTAAAAATTTTAAAATCTTTGAAATATATTTATAACCTAATGAATCTGGTTCTTGATGATTAATGCTCACAAAAATACAAAGTGTTGGATGTGTATAGAGAAAAAATGCACAGAGTTTGTCATCATCAAAAAGGGGGAATTTGTTGGCCCATGTCACTGAATGGGTTTTGAAGATTGACAAAAGGTGTCCAGTTGAACCAGGTCCATCATAGCATACACTTCTGAATGAAGCAGTTGGATCACGAATCGTACAAGTCTAGGAGATATCAGTGATTGCTAAGTATCAAAGAACTAAGAGAATGTCTCCTAATACGAAAAGGTTGCAAATTGATAGAGAAGACAGAAGTTGATTTCAGCTAGGACAGAAATAGAGGAAGGAACTTGAGTTACAACCAAACTCGTTTTCCAAGGAAGAGTTGGATCAGAATTGAATCATGGACTCAACAAACGGACTCTATAAATAATCAATGTATTACTGCTGAAAGAGGAGACACACAAGTGCAAAAGTGAATCAAGTTCTGAAGCAAAGTTTCCAGAGGTTTTGCAAGCAGAATTGTTGTGCGATACAAAGGCTACATCTCAACTAGAAGAAACAGTTTCATCGTTTGTATATTGAGTCTAGTTGATTGTAGTAGGAGTTTAAATATTGTATCTTATCAGCTTTCATACAAGCAATTGTAATAGGTACAAACTGATCAAGCTAGAGTTAGCTTGAATTCTGTAGAAATTAGCTAGAGTCTAGTTGATACAAAGAGGATTAGAGTTAGTCCTAGGATTACAAAAGAGTTTATTTTGTAAGTCCGTTTTTGGCTCAGAGTTTAGTGAAGAGTTTTGAGAAAATCCTACTGAAGAGTAGGTCGTGGTTTTTTCACCTTTTGAGCCAGGTGTTTTCCACGTAAAAATCTTTGTGTCTTTACTATTACTGCTTAATTATTCCGCAAATAGTAGTAAGTAGTAGACTAAGAAGAACCAGGTTCTTCTTATTAGACATCACTCGAAAATTGGGTACTGCACAATTAACTTATAATATTGTGTAGTATTGAAGTCTAAAACATCACTTGGAGTGGATGACAATGCTTTTTAATGTTATTTTTAAGACGAAGAGGATGCCAAACGAGTGGAGGTGGAGTACGGTGGTTCCATTGTATAAGAACAAAGGTGATATCCAGAGTTGTAACAACTATATGGGTATCAAATTACTGAGCCACGCCATGAAAGCTTGGGAGAGGGTGGTTGAAGCAAGGGTGAGGAGGTCAGTCTCTATATCTGACAACCAGTTTGGGTTCATGCCGGGACGTTCCACTACGGAAGCTATTCACCTTATTCGGAGACTGGTGGAATAGTATAGGGAGAGGAAGAAGAATCTGCACATGGTGTTTATTGATCTGGAGAAAGCGTATGACAAGGTTCCTAGAGAAGTTCTTTGGAGATGTATGGAGGTTAAAGGTGTGTCGGTTGCCTACATTAGGGCGATTAATGACATGTATGATAGAGCTAAGACTCGGGTTAGGACAGTTGGAGGCGACTCTGAGCATTTCCCGGTTGTTATGGGATTACACCAAGGTTCTGCGCTCAGCCCGTTCCTACTTGCCCTAGTGATGGACGCATTGACCCATCATATTCAAGGGGAGGTGTCATGGTGTATGTTATTCCCTGATGACATAGTTCTGATTGATGAGTCGCGATCCGGTGTTAACGAGAGGCTGGAGGTCTGGAGGCAGGCTCTTGAGTCTAAGGGTTTCAAGCAGAGCAAGACAAAGACGGAGTACCTGGAGTGAAAGTTCAACGTTGATTCAAGGGAAATGGACGTGGATGTGAGGCTTGAAGCACAGGTCATCCCAAGAAGAGGCAGTTTCAAGTACCTTGGGTCGGTTATCCAAGGGGGAGGGGAGATCGACGAGGATGACACACCAGATTGGCGTTAGGTGGATGAAGTGGAGGTTAGCATCTGGAGTCATGTGTGACAAAAGAGTGCCACCGATACTCAAAGGTAAGTTCTATAGAGTGGTGGTTGGACCGTCCATGACGTATGGGGCTGAGTTTTGGCTTGTTAAGAACTCACATATCCAGAAGATAAAAGTAGCAGAGATGAGGATGTTGAGGTGGATGTGCGGACACACTAGGTTGGATAATATTAGGAATGTTGTTATTCGGGAGAAGGTAGGTGTGGCTCCTATTGACGATAAGATGCGGAAAATGAGGCTTAGATGGTTTGGGCACGTTCTGAGGAGAAGCCCAGAGGCTTCGGTAAGGAGGTGTGAGCGGCTGGTCATGGTAGGCTTGAGAAGAGGTAGAGGGCGGCCTAATAAGTATTGGGGAGAGGTGATCAGGCAGGACATGGTGAGGCTTCAGATTTCTGAGGACATGGCCTTTGATAGAAAGCTGTGGAGGTCGAGTATTAGGGTTATAGGTTAGGACGTAGTAGAGCTTTTCCTTAGTTCGTTCCTTTGTTAGGCTAGTTTGGTAGGGTTCTTGTTTGTGAGATCTAGTGACGATGTTGTGTCCTAATACTCTTTAGTTGTTCAAAGAGCGGAGTTTATTTGATGGTTACTGCTTTTGCTTTGCACCTATTTTCTAGTTTTCATGATGTTGTTATTATTTTTAGGGTATATGATGGTGGTACTAATATTGTTTCTTTTCTTCTCTTTTCTTTTCTTTCCTTTCTTGAGCTGAGGGTCTTTCAGAAACAGCCTCTCTACCCCTCGGGGTAGGAGTAAGGTTACGTACTCACTACCCTCTCCAGATCCCACTATGTGGGATTTTACTGGGTCACTGTTGTTGCTGTTGTTGTTTTTTTCATCAAAGGAGTCCCCTACCACGCTGAAATCATCCATGAATACCATTAGAAAGTCTTTAACCATATCAGTGAAAATTGCCATCATGCACCGCTGGAATGTAGCGGGTGCATTGCACAATCCAAAAGGCATCCTGGAAAAAGCAAATGTCCCATAGGGATAGGTGAAATTTGTATTTTCTTGGTCTTCCGGAGCTATCAAGATTTGGTTTTATTCTGAATACCCATCCAAGAAGCAATAGAAAGCTCTCCCTGCAAGTATGTCAAGCATTTAATCCAAGAATCGAAAAGGGAAATGATCCTTGCGGGTCACCTTGTTCAATTTGCGGTAATCCATGCATACCCGCCAACCAGTGACTGTCCTAGTTGAAATAAGTTCATTCTTGTCATTTTGTACCACGGTCATGCCACCCTTTTTTGGAACACATTGGACTGGAGAAGTCCAAGCACTATCAGAGATTATAGGAACTTCATCGCCCACCCGGAAAGTGAGCTCACTGGCCTACACGTCAACTAAGGCCTTCCCCTTCACAAGAAAGGGCCTTCCCAAGATTATATGAACTTCATAATCCACCTCACAATCCAAGATAACAAAATCCGCGGGCAAAATGAACTTTTCAACCCGCACTAACACATCATCAATGATTCCTAGAGGCCGCTTCATAGATCGATCCTCCATTTGAAGTCGCATGGAAGTAGACCTAGGTTGACCAATTCCCAAGGTCTTGAAGACTTGGTATGGCATCAAATTGATGCTAGCTCCCAAGTCGCACAATGGCTTGGCAAAATCCGCGCTACCAATTGTACAAGGAATGGTGAATGCTCGGGATCTTCAAGCTTGGGTGCCATTGAGTGCACTATTGCACTCACTTGATGAGTCATTTTTATACTTTCTCACTCCATTGACCTTTTCTTTGCGACCAAGTCCTTCGTGAAATTGGCATACTGGGGCATTTGCTCAAGTGCTTCAACCAAAGGAACATTGATGGATAAGATCTTCATCATGTCGATGAATTTCTTGAATTGTTTCTCATTCTTTTGCTTTGTCAACCTTTTAGGATAGGGAGGAGGAGGCCTAGGCAATGATGCCTTTTCTTTCGACACAACCGGCTCGGGTATGTCAATTACGTGTTCCCTAGACAGGTTCACGTCACTTTGCAATTCCTCCTCATGATCATGAATGTCAATCCTTACTTCACTTGTTGTCGGCTCTTCCACCACATGCTCAACCTCAATCGAAAACTCATCATTTTTCAAGTCATCATCATCACCAACAACTCTCTTTTGCTTCAAAGAACTAGCCTCACCACCTCGTCCACTTCTTGTGATCACCGCCATGGCGTGACCGGTATTGTTATTGTTGTTCCCACCCTTGAGGTTCACCACCGTATCACTAGGTAGTGCCCCCTTCGGGCGTGTGTTCAAGGCTTGTGAGATTTGTCCCATTTGAACTTCTAGATTTCAAATGGAGGTGTTATGGGAAGCAAGTTGAGCATCCGAATTCGCATTGCGTTCCATCATTTGTTTGAACATCTGCTCAATTCTACCCATGTCATTACTTGAGGAACCTTGGCCTTGTGATTGATAGGGGGGTGGATTGTTGGGTTGTTGATACATCGGGGGCCTTTGAAATCCCGACCCTCGATTTCCATTTCCACCCCAATTGTTGTTCCCGCTCCCATTGTTGTTGTTGTTGTTGCTGTCTCCCCATTGTTGATTGTTGTTCCCCCAATTGCTTGAGTTGTTACTATTGTTCCAATTACCTTGCCTTTGATTATTCCAACTTTGGTTGTTCACTTGATTGTTCCTTTGTCCTTGAAAGTTTTTAGAATACATTACATCCTCATTTTGCTCATCATAGGAATCTTCTTGATTATACCCACTAACTCCTTGGTCGCATTGGTCATTGTTGTTTTGCACTTGATTTCCACGAGGCCTTCGCTTATTCACCAAAAGATTCACCCCCTCCATAGCATGCACTTGCTTCGGCCCTTGTATTTGTTGAAGTTGTGCCTTAGCAAGTTGATTCATGGTGGTGGTAAGTTCGGCAATTGCTTACCCCTGGTCTTGAAGCTCTTTGTGGAGGTTGATAACACTTGGATCACCCTGAGGCACATTTGCTCTACTCTGCCATGTTGACGAAGTGTCATCTATTTCATCTAAGATGTCACATGCCTCAGTGTAAGTCAGCTTCATAAAGTTGCCTCCAACAAGTTGGTTGACCACACACTGATTTTTGGTATTGATGCCTCGGTAGAAAGTCTGTTGTATCATGGCCTCCGTCATGTCATTGTTTGGGCACTCCTTGACCATAGTTCTGTAACGTTCCCAAATCTTATGAAGAGTCTCATTTGGTGCTTGTTTAAATGCCAATATCTCATATCTTAATGCTGCCATGTGCCCAGGGGAGAAAAACTTGGCAATGAACTTATCCGCCAATTCATCCCATGTAGAGATAGAATGATTGGGGAGTCGCTCAAGCCAATCCAGGGCCTTCCCTTAGAGATGTCGCGCCCCCTTTTTCCCTTAAGTGGAGATCGGTTTTATGACATTCTGACAACTCCTTTTAAAGGAAGAGGGTTAAAAGAAGAGTCGCCACCTAACAATTTTTAAGGTGCGTTAGGGCACCTAGAGTGATTAACTCATGAGACTGGTTTGCATTACCAGAGATTGGGTAAGGGATTGAAATTATCCCAAGGGGAAGGTGTTAGGGGAGTAAATGGGAGGCAGCGTTTAGCCTCGGAAGGCAGAAATGTAGCCTTATGCAACAAATAAATGCAGATGGAGGTAGCGTTTAACCTCGGAGGGCAGAAAGGTAGCCTTATGCAATGCAGGTGCAGATGGAGATAGCGTTTAGTCTCCGAAGGAAGAAAGGTAGCCTTATGCAGGAATAAATACAAATGGAGACAATCTTTAGTCTCGGAAGGCAGAATAGTAGCCTTATGCGGGATGTAAATGCATATAGAGGTAGATTTTAACCTCGGAAGGCAGAAAGGTAGCCTTATGCAATGCAGGTGCAGATGGAGACAGCGTTTAGTCTCGGAAGGCAGAAAGGTAGCCTTATGCAATGCAGGTGCAGATGGAGACAACGTTTATTCTCGGAAGGCAGAAAAGTAGCCTTGTGCAATGCAGATGCAGATGGAGACAACGTTTAGTCTCGGAAGGCAGAATGATAGCCTTATGCAGGAAATAAAATGCAGATAGGAGTTCTTAGCTGATGATAAATTGTGGCGATATGATTGTGAGCATGGCGATAATGAAGTGTCGTTGGTGATGATAATAAATGTCGGCATGTGCGACGAGCTTGAGAAATGTGTCTTTGGGAAATATATGTCCTTCGGGTGGATAGTATGTTTTTGGGGCCTTTGCCATCTTTGTGCCTGCATCCAAAGAAAAATCGTAAGTTCTGTAAAGGGAAGGTTAGTTCGTATCCCTGCTGGCTTTGCTTGTCGTGTTTGCTTGATTGTGATGATACTGCCTGTATCACCGGGGGTAGCGTTTGCTAAACAAGCTGTTTCAATAAATATGCATGATTTGTAAAAGAATAATATAAGCATAAAATAGTTTTAGATGAACTGACGACCGTGACGCGATCCGAGACATTGCAACCTCTCCTGCTACGAAATTTTGAGGGTCCTCCTCAAAATTCTGCCCCAGTTTGATGGGTGGATACTTCTGACTGTTACTCGTGCGGCGATTGGCTGAACTTGCTTTAGAATTTTGAGGGTCCTCCTCAAATTATGGGAAATGAGATTTTTATTGAATTGTGACCGAACCCATAGGGCTGACGTATCCCCTCTTGAATGGGAATCAGGTCCGCGCAATTCGTTTTTACCGGTGGACATGCCGGATTGTTCGGCAGTTTGTGGGACACAATGGACGTACTTAAACCAGTCATGTCGTCATATGACCAGGTGAATATGTCCTCAAACTCCTTTAGAAACTCTGTGTACTCTTCCTTCTGTGACGGTGACAAATTGATGTTGACGCGTGTTTCCTTAACGTTTTTTGAATCTCCCAGGTTGACAACCTCAGTCTGATCCAAGTTGGACTTAGGTCTATTTTCAAAGTTTTAGACCTCCTTAACTATTTCGTCGGGTATATCGTCTTCGTCTGAATCAATGTCCGTTTGTTGTGTTGCCTCATTGCACGTCACAGCCATCGGTTCATCAAGTAAAGTAATAGTAATGCTGTATAGATAAAGTAATGAGAGAAAACGATAATATTAAATATCAGATTCATAAAGAAATTGAAAATGCTTTGATAAATGGAATAACTTGTTTTGAACGTTGAAGATCTTATTGCGGGAATTGAAAAATGCAGAAAGGGAAAATCGTTTAGTTAATAAAATAGTAAATAATGCTTGTTTCTATCCTTGCTACCACGAGGCTCGGTGGGCTTTGGTGGTCCTGATAGACCAGTTCTTAAGATATGTTCCCTTGCTTACTGCCTGTACGGAAGGGCCTTCCTCCCCTTCCTCCTGGAGGCGACCAGTTTCTGAATTCTTCCCATGTATACTCGTACCCCAAACCGAAAGTAGTACAATGTTTCTTGAGTTTTATGGGCTTCGTGATCCCTTGGAGGTTCTTACCGAGCTCTTTGCCTGGCTTGTACCCTCCCCAGTTGAGAATTCTCTCGATCTTGCTATCCCACCACTTGTCCTTTTTGATGGCATTGACTCGTTCAATATGGTGATAAGTTCCTCCACCCAGTTTTCTCTTTCCATCAATCACATGGATAGTCTGGAGACTGTAAATAGGGTTGCTACCATCGCCGTGGATGGTCACCTCTTGGTGGTTCCACTCGAATTTCACCGCCTGATGTAGTGTTGATGCAACGGCCCCAGCAACATGGATCCAGGTTCGTCCTAACAGCAAGTTGTAAGATGCCGGCACGTCTATTACCTGGAAGTCCACTTCGAACCAGGTTGGTCCCATCTGTAGGCATAGACTGATTTCCCTCATAGTAGATCTTTGAGACGCGTCGAAGGCCTTCACGTTGATTTCTTCTTCTCTTATCTCATGTAGTCCTTTACCCAACTTCTTGAGTGTTATCAACGGAAAAATGCTAAGACTGGAACCTCCATCGATCAAGATCCTTGTGATGAAATGATCTTCGCATTGCACGGTGATGTGCAATGCTTTGTTGTGTCCCAATCCCTCAGGTGGTAACTTGTCTTTATGAAAAGTAATTTTGTGACTTTCCAGTACCTGGCCCACCATGTTGGCCATTTCTCCACTAGTGATGTTGTTCGGCACGTATGCTTCACTCAACACTTTTAACAAAGCACTTTTGTGCGTCTCAGAATTCTGCAACAAAGAGAGAATAAATATCTGCGCTGGTGTCTTGTTCAGTTGGTCGATGACCGAATACTCCTTAGCCTGTATTATCCTCCAAAGATCATCTGAACCTGTTTCAATGAGGGGAGGGCGGTTGGCAGCTTGCTTGCTCGACTCGGCCAGATGTTCAGGGGTATAGACTCTACCAGTTCTCGTCGTACCCTGTGCTGCGATGGCTTCCTCAGACCTGTTTTTACCTTTCCTTCTTGCCTCGGCTGTATAATCCCAAGGGATAACATTTGAATAGAAAAGTGGTGTGGTTGACATTGCCATCGGAATCGGCGTGTCCATCCTTACTTCAACTGTAGTGTATGTTAGGGGTGGCAGGACTACAATCTCGAGTGGTGCTGGTGCGTTTGCTGGAGATACAAACTCGACTTCAATTGGGACTGGTGCCTTCGCCTTTGCAGCCGGTGCTGCTTCAAACTCAAGTGGGATAGACATATTCACCTCGACATTCTCAAATGGCTGAATCTGGACTATGATCGGGTTGAGAGTGACTGTAGGTTTCTTTGGGTCATCGCCTTCTGCGATCAACCCGATTGACCCCTCGGGATCCCAATCATCATCTATCTCAATCATATGATACCTACACCCTTATGGTCTGGTAAAGGGTTGTTGCGGGCATTCGGAGCGGGGTCTTTTGCCACAATAATCTTGTTATCAATGAGGGTCTGTATCTTATCTTTCAGAGAGCGGCATTCTTCGATGGTGTGTCCTTTCATGCAAAAATGGTATAAACAGGATTTGTTTGGGTTAACCCAGTGAGAAGGGTTCTCAGGGGTGGCAGCAGGGATAGGTGTGACGTAACCAACAACTTTGAGCTTTTCATACAACTGGTCGATGAGCTCGGCTATGGCGGTATATTGCTTTGGAAGGCTGCGATCAAAGTTGGGACGAGGCCTAGGGAAGTTTTGACGGGTAGGGGGTGATTGATAGTGAGGTGGCTGGGAATTATAGGCGTTGTAGATGGGAGCAGGTTGTGAATATCTAGGTAGGGTAGGTTGATATGTGGGTGGTGGAGATTGGTATGGAGGTGAGGGTGTTTGGTAGTTCGGGGTCGGATGATATGTGAAGGGAGGTGTTGGGTATACTTGGTATTTGGGTGGGGATTTGGCTTGTTGTGCAACCATTACAGCTCCCACATCTTTCCTCTTAGAAACACCACCGGACTGTAAAGCCTTGTTAGTGTATTTCAAAGCTTCAAAATTTGTAACCATACCGCTCTTGATACCTTCTTCAATCCGCTCTCCCAATTTGATAATGTCAGAGAACTTGTGGCCTTCAACCATCATCAACCATTCATAATATTGCGGGTCCTGAGCTCGGACAAAGAACTTGTTCATCTGTTCTTCCTCTAAAGCAGGTTTGACTTTAGCAGCTTCCGACCTCCAACGAGTAGCATACTCGCGAAAGGTTTCTATGGGTTTCTTCTTCAAGTTTTGCATGTAGAACACATCTGGTGCATTTTCTGTATTGAATCTAAACCTGTCCATGAAGTATGTTGACATGCCTACCAAATTTGACCATTTCTTAGGGTCTTGGCTAATGTACCAAGACAGTGCGTCTCCCTTCAAACTCCTCATGAACAGCTTCATGCGGATCCTTTCGTCTTTTCCTACGCCAACCAACTTATCATAGTAGGTCCTCAGATGGACCCTCGGATTACTAGTGCCGTCAAACATTTCGAACTTTGGAGGTTTGTACCCCTTGGGTAGTTCGACATTTGGTTGTATACAGAGGTCTTCATAGTTCAAACCTTCAATTCCCTTTGCTCCTTCAACACCCTGAACTCGGCTAGTCAGCTTTCTAAGTTCCTCAGCCAGATTCTTGATAAGTAGGTCCTTCTCATCAGACTCGGATGTATGTGAGATAGGCGGAATGGAGTGGGTCACAGTTTCCACGTAGATGGGATTGTTGTAGGCATGGAAATGGTCCTTCATGGGGTTTTGAGGTTCGTGGACGGATGGTGGAGTGTTGTCGTTGCAAGTGTTGCATTGGGCAGGGAGAGTTTGGTTCTTTGGGGAAGTGGCGTGATGGTGAGGTGTGGGATGGTTCTGTTGCTTTGGGATATTCTGGGGAGGAGTGGGGTCAACATTTGGGACGTTAAGGGAAAATGACAGATTTTCCAAATTCTCGACTTGGTCGAGCTCTTGTTGAAGTTTCAGCAATTTCTGTTCTAATGGCGACATATTCTCATGCAAGATTTGAATACCCAGGCCGTCAATGGCTTCTACTTGTTCATTCGTATTTTCCTTCCTGATATCGCTGGATTTTGCCATCTTACTTTTGCCCTTGTTTCTACCTTTGGGAGGACTGAGAGAAGGAGTAGGTGGAAGGCCCTTGGATCTTGTGCGATAGGTTGATGATGCCAGAATGCACGAACTAACCTTTGGGAAGGGGATAATAACTAAAAGAGAAACAAAACAAAAGGTAACCGAGTAAGTAAGGATTATAAAAAATATTGCAGTAATTAAACACGTAATGCGGAAATGTAAAGCGTATCCTAAGTTAGGGACCTCTTTGTGCCCGAGGTAGGCCTAACGACAAATTGATTTGGAGAACTTAAAATGCTAAATGCCTCATTTTATTGATAGAAAATAGACAAATCTTAAAATGACTCTAAATATGCGGAAAAAATAAAAGGCACTAATGGCCATAGGCCTTATTACATCAAATAAGAAGACAAAAGAAGACACCCTCTATCTACTTGGTCCCAGAAGGACCTTCCCCAGATTCGGCATTCCTGCTTCCCTCGATCAGCTTTCCCAACTCGCGAAGTCCCAGCAGTAGGTAGGTTCTAGCTAGGTATCCCCCTTCAGCTCCCTCAGCCTTTTGGCAAGTCTCGATCCTCTTGATGAACTTCTCTTCCAGCTCAACTATACCTCGTTCCAAGTATGCCAGCCTCTTAATGGTGCTGACGGCCATATCCTTCCATTCCTCGATCAGCTTTTTGTTGGAATCGTGTATCTTGTGATTATCATCCTCGCATTCGCGGATCCTCTTGCACAGCTGGTTGAACTTAACTCGTGCTTCAGCCTTCTCATCTATAACCCGGTGACCTTGAGTGAACCCTGGCTCGACTTGGCCCTCCATATCTTTTTCTAACCAACCTAAATAGAAATAAGTGCAACCGGTGTGATACCTGTCTGGCTCGATGGTGTCTTTCTCAAGCCTAATCTTGCAGTGCCATAGGTGCTGAGCTTGGCATTTGTGAGGGCTGTCATCATTCTGAAAGTATGCTCGAAGATGGCTCATTTTCTCGACCCTAGGTATGACCTGCTTCCTACCCGCTTGCATCATAACTCGCATAGGGACGTAAGGGTATGTCCCCCTTAGACCAATCAGTACCAGAAATGAAGCGTCTCGGGACCGAATGATGAACTCGTCTGTCAGAAACCACTGAAACATCCATTGAACCTGATCCTCGATTAAGTTACCAAGTAACCCAACCCATCCTTCGGCATTCTCCGATTGAGCAAACATGTCGGGAATATAGTTCATTCGCTTTGGGTGATGGAAAGCTATATGGTCATCCCAAATCCTTCGATGGATGTCTTGCCGGTATTCACCTTTTTGTAGATGTTCTCTGAGCCAGAGTTGGAGTAATAAGTTGCAACCTTCGAAATGCCTTGCTCCTCGTTGACACATTTCTAGGGCCCGATACATATCCGCGATGATCATGGGCACAATGCTGAAGTCCTTCCCGTCTATCCCTTCCATTAGCGTCTTAGTTACCATGGCCAACCTAGTATGCATTCTTTCCTTCTTCATTTGGAACACAATCAAACCCAAAAAGCACACCATAAACACGAATACTCGGCGATGGATATGTCCCAGAGAGGTGATGGCAAACTCGTCTTGTTGTGACCGTACCTTTCATACAAATAGTCGAAAGGGATGTATGAATCCTTCAGGCACACTAATTCTGGATTCTTCTTCAGACCCATCATTTTGAGGAAACCCCTGCCCGTGCGGTTTTCAGGCATCAGCAACCCCGGAGATTCCCAAGCTAGACCGGCCAATCCTCCTATCTCCTCTAATAAAGGTGTCATTTCAAGGTTCCCAAAGCGGAACACGGACCTATCGCAATCCCAAAACAGAGTAGCAGCCTCTATCATCATTTTGTTTGGATGGATACCTAGAAGAGATGGTAGATTGCCCAGGTGTTTTCTGACGAGAGTTTTGTCACTAGAGTGGAGGTCTTCCCACTAATTTAGTAGCCTAGGGTGAATATTGGCGACCATGCCAAATCTGGGGACTTCATGCCTCATTTTCTGCAAGGCGTAATAAGGTTAGGCCCTTACCCCTACCAGACTCAAATATTTAACACCAATAATTAGCAGGAAGCATTTAGTTCTCCAAATAAATGCACAGAACGTGAGGGTGTCTGTTTGGATTTTAGGGAAACCCAGTGGACTTTGGACAAGGCTATCTTAAAGGTTATTGTGCGGACAACACGTTAGCCTGGCTAGGTTTGACCATGATGCATGCAACAGTATAACGGAGTAAGGTTTCTGGGGTTTTAGACTGGTACCCTTGAGCGTACAATCCAAGAGGGAAGGCACGGAATTGTCGACTGCACCGCTGATCGACTAGTTTTACCGCAAATACGCCTTTCCGAATTTAAGGGGTAATAATATAGAAAGAGCGCAACCACTCATTGTAAGCGTTGCTATAGTATTTTGTTTGGCACGAGTGGAGTATGAATGTTGAGCATGATATGCCATAAATAAGCATTTAAACAGATAGTCATGTATTTGCACGTTAAGGAAAGCGGTAAATACAACAGTTATGATTGAAAGCAAATACAAAAAGGAAACAAAGAGACATTTCAGTTTTGTTCTTGTGAAATAAATACCTGAAAGAAGTAAACAATTAACGGTATGTAACAAAGAAGAGGAAAGATGCGAGTATTAAACAGATTAAAGGTACAAATTAACGAAACAATTTGTAATGGTAAAAGCCTAGGTATAATCCCCAGCAGAGTCGCCATGCTGTCGCGCACACTTTTTCCCTTAAGCGGAGATCGGGTTTATGACATTCTGACAACTCCTTTTAAAGGAAGATGGTTAAAAGAAGAGTCGCCACCTAATGATTTTTAAGGTGCGTTAGGGCACCTAAAGTGATTAACTCATGAGACTGGTTTGCATTACCAGAGATTGGGTAAGGGCTTGAAACTATCCCAAGGGGAAGGTGTTAGGCACCCCTCAGGATCCACAACTGTGGTTCCCTGCCAAATGGTTTTCGTGAATTTGTACGATAAGCAAGTAGCAAGTAATGGCTCAAATACGAGGGGATTTCAAATAAGCATTGGAGTTATTAACTTTTGAAAGAACTAGTAAAACATTCGAGAGAAAGACATCCTAGGTTTGAAACAATATGGATCACATCAATGCAATACCCGATAGACACTCCTCAGAAAGGGGCTACACGTATTACCGCACCGGTCATCATATCCATATTCTACCCTTTCCCACCCCGTGAAGGTAATTAAAGCGTGTGTTGGTCACGAACTCTATTGTGTGCTATCTCGTCCCGTCCTATCAGTCCCGGAGGAGGCTAGGACTATTATCCTAAAAGGGGGTGCTAGGATGACCCCTAGGTTTAAAGGACGAACTCTAAACGACAAGCAAAGACAATTAGGACTGCAAATAAAGGGGAAAAAAAAAAGGAGAACATATAAGGCCCAAGTATTTCTCCACAGGTTATGCACATAATTAGCACGACTCAAACACAAGTAAGGCCTTTCTAACATCAGGACCTAAGCATGATGTCTAGGCGAGAATGCAATAACGAGGCAGTTTTATTACTGATTTTAGAGAAGGAATTGTACCAATTTCTGAATACCGATTTTAACATGTTGTTAGTCAAAAAATATGTGTGAAAAGTAGATTTCCTGTTTTTAACTGATCCAGCACCTAAGGCTTGCCTTGGTGTACCAATTATTACGGGAACTTGTTCAAATAGCATTAGTAAACAAACTGTTTTAGGTGTCTAGAATCATAAAGGCATTACCAGCTTTCTTTTAGAGGAACTAAGTGAGGTTCTTATACCTATTATACATCAGTGATTAGGCTAGGTGTAACTGGACGGATACGGCCTTATAACATGATATTTAATGTATGTACAAAGGTGTATATGCAGAATTCCTAAACATGAGTTTCTAAATACACAATAAAGAGGCAGAGTAAGGCGTATGCAAGATTCCTGAACATGATTTCAAAATGCACAGTAATCACAGTTATTAAATCACAGTTTCAAGAGACTATTTGGAATAATAGATTATTAATGTTGTCCTAGAAAACATGATCTCTAAGTGTGCGACATTATGGAACAAGATTGCATCTTATTAACACATTTGTCCAACAGCAGGATTTTTAACAAAACACAATTGGTATGAACAGAATCACATATTAGAAATTCATGTTGTTATTAGATCCTATGAACATGATTTCTAAGTGAATACCATTATGATGAGATATTGAAAGAAATAAACCTAATTGTCACGGTATCTAATGCATGATTGGCATGTTATTCCAAAGCATGGGGGCTATTGCACATATAGGAAAAGTAAACCTATGTGCATGATTTCTACCCGCGTCTATACTAAGCATGCATACCCCACCCATTTCACTATCCAACCCCCAAAATTGTTTATACAATCAGTTATTACAGATCAGTGTTACACGAATTACATAAGTAAATAAGAAAATTAAGAAGTTACACTATAGGGAGCCTACCAATAGGCCCAAATCTTCAGGTCCTTAATGCCATATGTCATTACCTTTCCAAATCCGGGTGTGTCAGAGTTCCTAAGGACCTCAGAGGATCCCAGGCAGTGCTCACACCCATGTTTCCTAGCCAAGAGGGAGTAAATGCAGTGTGGGAATGCCAGCCTTGTGTGTCAGAGTTCAGAGGGTACTCAAAGGGTCCCCAAAGCAGTGCTCACACAAAAGGGTTGAACTTAAGAAACTAGGAGTAGAGTGAGATGTGCTCATAATTTAGGAAGTTTAAGTAAAATAGTGTTGAAAAACATTTTAAGAGAGGAAGGACTTTTAGTAAAGATCAACCTTTTCAAACAAAGGTTCAATTGACGAAAACAGTTTACTAACTCAAAACAAAAAAAGAACCAGCATCACATAAAGAACTCAGGGTGGCCCAGCAGTCATAAACAAAGGTGAGAGGTTTGAGTGACAAATACACAGCCTATGAAGCAAGCAGATTCACACATAGACACATAATCCAAGGGTTCCTAAGGATTCAGGGGAGGTCAGGGATATGACTAAGTGTCAAGTTAGAGCAACATATCAACCAAACCACTGACATCATGATTGAATTTAACATATTAGTCATATGCATGGAGATGGATATAAAGAACAGAGGCTGAGTGCAGAGAGACACATAGATCATTCAAGGTAAAGTGAAAATAGACATGTAAAAGGGAATTCAGAATTCTAATTGCATGTTGGACAGCATAACCATAAGTGGAAACATATCAGGAATACCAGGAATTAAACTATCAATAGAAACATGTTGGTTTGATGATTGAAGCTTAAATCAGAACATACCAGTATGATGAAGAAAGCAATAATATAAGCAAAGATATGAGATGCACAGTAGTCAGCCTTGGCTTGCAGCCGGCTCACTTAAAGTAATAGCAAGTAGCACAGGAGAGGGTGGAGAGAGTATAGAACCCTTTTCTTTGTAAAGGAGAGTGCACAGATCAATTTTTGTATCTATGTATGTGTGTCTGTAACGAGTGAATAAAGTGTATATATAGTTTTTTTCCTTTTGTTTTTTAAATAACATTAGTAAATAAGGTACAGATCAAAGTCAGGTAGCAACTAAAGGAATCAGAATCAATTAACAAGCAATCAGTCTAAGTACTCCCTCTAATCAAAGGAGTCAATTTCAAACGGTAAAGACAAGTGACCAAATAAGGAAAGAAATCTATGGCTGGCATGTAATACATAAGGATATATTTCAAACTAATACAAATATAGGGCAGGTAATTATGCTAGATGCATAACATATCAATTAAGGAATGTCCTAAGAATCAGTGTGACAGCATAATTGGCTATGAAAATAAGCAGGGAATGACGGAAATCAGCAGGAAATCCTCGAATGAGGTTCAAATTACAGGAAACTAGCATCACTTAAGGAAAGTATCTCGTATGACTGGAATACCACACAAGAAAATAATCTCAGCATACAGAACAAATAATTGGTCTAGGTTCAGAAAATCCTAGTTAAAATCGATTAAACAGTAGAATTAATCAAATAAGGCAAGTAAATAACTCATGGTAAAAAATTAGTAGTGTATCACCTTAAGAGATCAGTGAAGGATACTAATCTGAGGGAATCAAGGATTCAAATAAGGCCAATATCAACTAAAAGAAAATAACACGAATTAAATAAACAATGTTCAAGAACTCTGAAAACCCTAGCAATCTCAGTAGAGTAAAATCATACAAGCTAAGGATTCATGTGTATTACAGGGTAACCATGGAGGCACGAAGAGAGAGTAAGAAAGTCAGAAACATATACGAACACCACAGGGTAAAAACTTCAGAGAATCATAAAGCACATATGCAAACATGTATCCAGAGACCCAAGGTTTAGGGCGAAAGATTAGGGTTTTCTTAACACAACTCAGATAAAGAGAGAGACTTTAATAAAATCATTAAACACAATAGAAATCTTAAGGGAATACTGGAAAATCGTATGAAAACCATTTAAAAGAAAGGGTTATGAAACCCTAGTTTGAAGATAAAGGATCGTTTAAAATAGGAAGGTTCTTCAAAGAAAAACATGTAAAAAGCTTCACGATATACATAGATCTAAGGCAGATCTAGAAGAAATCGGAAAGATATCAGGAGTTAGGGTTTCATGGAACCCATAGAAACAAGAAAACCTTAAAGATGTCGCCGGCGTTAGCCGGGAAAGTAGTAGCTCTTACTCAGACAGCCGGAGGTGGCCGGAAGATGGCATGAGGGACCATGAGAGGTGAGTGAACCGCTCCAGGTTCGCCTGAGGGCCTTAGGGTGTCGTTAGATCGGTGTAGGGCGAACGAGTAACCAGAAGATGATGTCAGGCCATAGTTTCCGGCGAGGGGACCGGCCGGAGAAGACGAACAAGCTTCATTGTAAGAGGGAAGAAAAGGAAGGTTCTAGAGAGAACCAGAGAGGAATAGAGAGAGAATGAGAGATGGGAAATGAGAGGTCGGGGGGTAGTTGGGGGTTTAATTATGGTAACAGGTATCTGGGTCGTTGATCTAATTTGATCAACGGCTCAGATTGATTTGGGGTTGGGCCGGGTATTTAATTGTTCTGGGCTGGGTGTTCAATTGGATTAACTAGTTAGGTGGGTTGGGGATGAAATTAGGCTAGAATTTAAATAAATGTGGCTAAACGTTAAATACCCCTTAAAAATAGATAGATAATTAATAAAATAGCTAATAATTGTATAAAATGAGATTAAGGCTAAATAAATAAAATTAGGGTAATTAGCTAATATTAAATATAAAAATGACTAGTTATTGAATTAAAAATAGCATGAATGCGCAATTAGGCCATGGTTGCAAAATTTGTATAATTATAGTTAAATAGTTCCTAATTGATTAATTTGTGAAATAATTAAATCCTAATAGAATTAAAACGATATATTGAGTTGGGAAACATTTGAAAAAATTACTTATAATACCATTTATGAATAATTATTGGATATAAAATACTAAATAAACAGGAAAATAATTTGATAAAAATATGGAAAATTACGGAAAAATACCAACTATTATAAAGAGTGATTTTGAAGGTATATATATGCAAGTTTAAAAATAATTTAAGGAAAAATTGGGTATCAACAAGAGAGAGAAAGGAAATAGTCTGAGCCTCAAGGCATCCTCCGAGACGTTGGTTTGCTTGCTCCCCCAACATGTGTCCACAAAGACTTTTAAGTGCTTGTAGGCATTTTGATGGGGAGCTCCCGTGAAATATCCACGTTGCTCCAAGAGTGTCAACATCACATTCGTAATTTGGAAGTTGCCCGCCCGGATTCTAGGCGGGACAATAGCACTTGCATATCCCTCGTTTGGAAGCACCCGAGGAGTCACTCTGGGAGGCGGAGGCGGGGGAGGGCTTGGAACATCATCATTAAGATTGGCCTGTCGGCCCCGTCTTGGAAGTGGTACTTGATTCAATTCATCCTCTCCGTTGTCATATACCTCCTCCCCCGGAATAATGTTGCCTAAAGGATCAGCCATAAGTACCTGAATTGATTCAACACACAAGTTAACAAAAGAAGGAAAGGAAAACAGTCTACACCACTATTAAAATAGATAGTCAACATCATTATAACTCCCCGGCAACGGTGCCAAAAAGTGATCGGCTCCAACCTATACCACTAAAGAGTAGCAAGGAAGGGGGTCGAAGCAGATTTTACCCGAACAGGTCGGGATCGATTTCCACAGGGAGCTATGTATGTGGGAGTTGAGTATCTAAGTGATCTAGTGGTGTGTCATGCTCTTAATTACACGTCTCATCAAAAGGTTTTGTAATTATGCTACGGTTTAGTCTAAATGAAACTATGAACTAGCTAACTAATATCTGTTTGAGGATTTTCTCAGATAATAAAGGGACTAGGGTTGTGACTTCCTCCTAGGCGGGTGACTAATAGGGTCTAAAATTGAGAATGACCTTGTGAAATGTGGGTTAATGGAATAAACTCATGCTAAGTTACTCACCCACTACCTCTCGGTAATATGGGTGACTTTGCCCAATTTGGCATTCTCAAGCACAATTGGGTGTTTTCATTTATTCACATGAATTGGATCAAGTCGGGTGTAGCTATATCTAGCATCCACCCTTTTATTGTGGCTATCAATCTCTTGAGTTTGCCCCAATACCTTGTTAGCCTAATTACCTAGACTTGGGTCATCTTTCTTAAGAGCGAACCTAGTCATGAAGGCTTGAAATAGTGTTAGCAACCACTAAATCTGAGATTTATGCACAAAGTAGGCTAAACACCAAACACCCATACACAAAATCAACCTAAAATTGAAAATCCATTAACTACCCACACTAGGGTTGGGTCACAACCCTAGATTAAGGGTCTAGCTACTCATAATTGAAGAAGAAACTAAAATATAAGATGAAATTAAGCTCATAATGTAAATTACAAGATAGAAATTGAAGAACTATTGTAAAAGCTAAGCTAAAATTGATCAAAATAGTCACAAAGCACTGTTCACGTGTTCCCCTAACAACTGATAACCTAAAAAATGAGAAAAAGATCTATTTATACTAGGCTGAAAATACTAGACAAAATTGCCCCTACGGAGAATTCGCTCCATGCGTATTTCTGAGCGTTGCGGCGGATAGGCTTCCGTTACAGCGGTCTTGGACCTTGTAGCTCTCAGATTCTTCTTTTCGGCAACCAGCGGATTACTGAAACGCTATAGCGGTGGCTGGAACGCGGCAGCGGAAAAATACCGCTGACCGCGAAAGCTTGGATCCCAACTTTTGCTGACTCTCTGAACTTCACAAAATGCGCCTAGCGTAATAGTGGGCGCTGCAACGGTAGATGAAATGCTGTAGCGAAATAATAGTGTGGTCAGCGCTGAGCATAGCCTCAAAAACACCTCTCTGAAATTTGGCTTGCGGGGCAGCGGAGAGAAATCCGCTGCAGTGGAGTGACAAACGCTGTAGTGGAAAAGTAAGCGCGGCAGCGTTTCAGTTGGGTTCTGGGTTGCAAGTCCTGCTCCTTTTTGAGATCTTTTTGGATCAATATTCACGTATCAACTCAATTCCTGCAATTTGAACAACTTGCATAAAAATGTGGGAGTATTTGAGTCAAATTGGCCTAAAAACCTAAGAAAACGGGAGTAAATAGTAGTACAAATCACTAGTTATCACAACCCCATAACGACGCACTGGTAATATCTGTACTTATAATAAGACTCAAGTTAAACGTGTTTTAACTAATCCAAGTAGCTCAGCCAACATCATTCAATCGGGCGTCGTAGAACAACTCGGCCTACAAGATCAGGTTGTGCTCGCGGCCTAGTACTAACTGAAATCAACATGGCATGTGAAACCACCAAAGCCAAGATAACTTTGCCAGTGAACATGGCCGAGACCATCAAAGAGACGAAGTTCCATGTGATCGAGGGCGATATGAGGTATAACGCCCTGTTCGGGAGACCATGGATCCACAACATGAGGGCAGTGCCCTCGACCCTTCACCATGTTCTAAAACTCCCGAAACCAGAGGGAGTCAAAACAGTCTACGTGGAACAACCTCGCTGCTAAGGAAATATTTATCGTCACTGAAGTAATTCCAATATCGACACTCTCATTGCGATGGGGTCGAATTCGAAGGGAAAACATAAGGCCTAATAGAAACCACAGACACCAGCCTAGACCCAACCAGAGAAGTGGAGGACTAATGAATGGGGTCCCTCTTCATAGTCCCCGATGACTCCGACGCCACCAAGTCAACGGTCAAAAAGTTGGAACAAGTTGCATTAATCGCACATCTACCTGAACAAAAGGTATACCTGGGCATGCGGTTAACTCCCGAGCTCGGGAAAACACTTATTCAACTTCTTATACCTAACATAGATTTTTTTTCTTGGTCCCATCTCAACATGACAAGTATCCCACCAGAAATCACTACCCATAAACTAAGCCTGGACCCAAAGTTCCATCCGGTGAAGCAAAAAAAGAAGACCCCAGTCCGAGGTCAATCATGCTTTCATCAAAGACGAGGTAACCAAACTTCTTAAAATAGGGTCCATCCGAAGTAAAATATCTCGAATGGTTAGCAAACATAGTAGTAGTCCCTAAGAAGGGAAGCAAACTTAGAATGTGTGTAGATTACAAGGATCTAAATAAAGCATGCCCTAAGGATTCTTTTCCTTTGCCTAATATCGATCGCATGATCGATGCCACGGCCGGCCACGAGATCCTCACTTTTCTCGATGCCTATTATGGTACAAAAAAATACAGATGAACCCGGACGATCAAGAAAAGACCTCGTTCATCACTAAGTATGGTACCTACTTCTATATGTAATTCTATTTGGATTAAAAAATGTTGGTGCCACTTATCAACACCTAGTAAACCGGATGTTAGAAGAACAAATAGAGAAATCTATGGAAGTTTATATTGATGAAATTCTAGTCAAGTCCCTGCGAGCAGAGGACCATTTGAAGCATTGGCAGGAAACTTTCAGCATACTAAAGAAATACAACATGAAGCTGAACCCAGAAAAATGCGCGTTCGGGGGTATCCAAACGAGGAATCGAGATCAACCCTAACGAAATCAAATAGATCGAGGACATCACGGTAGTAGACAATGTAAAGGTCGTACAGAGGTTAACCAGGATCGTATCCGCTGTGGGGCGATTGATCTCGAGGTTCTGCGATAAGAGTCATCGATTTTTCTCGTTGCTAAAGAATAAGAATAACTTCACATGGACTGCGAAATGCCAGCAGGCTTTGGAGAAGCTTAAATGGTACTTATCGAGCCCGCCGATGCTTCACACGCCGAGGGCAGACGAACAATTTTACTTGTATTTGGCAGTATCTGAGATAGCGGTAAGTAGAGTCCTAGTCCGAGAAGAACGAGGTACGCAATTCCCTATCTATTATGTTAGTCGGACCTTAGGTGAGGCCGAAACCAGGTATCCCCACCTAGAAAAGTTGGCGCTCGCTTTGATAAGCACCTCTAGGAAACAAAAACCATACTTTCAACGTCACCCCATATGTGTTGTAACAACTTATCCACTTCGAAATATTTTGCATAAACCCGAGTTTTCGGGACGGTTGGCCAAATGGGCCGTAGAAATAAGCGGGTATGATATTGAATATCGACCCCAAACATCCATTAAGTCTCAAATATTGGCAGGCTTCCTGGCTGACTTCACCGGCCCTAGTACCCGAGGTTGAAAGAAAATTGTTGGTAAACTCGAGCACGTCCTCGATAATCTGGACCCTCTTTGTGGATGGTGCTTCGAATGCAAAGGGGTCCAAACTCGGCATCGTGCTAAACCCACCCACAAGTAACGTGTGATGTTTTAGACGTTAATACCACACAAGAATATAGGTTAAATGTGTGGTACCCGATTTTTCGAGTGCTGTCTCACAAGAAGAACCTGGTTCTTCTTTGTGTTCCAACTTCTACTGGTGCGGAATAATAAAAGCAGTAAAGTAAAAACACAGAGATTTTTACGTGAAAAACACCTGGCTCAAAAGGTGAGAAAACCACGACCTACTCCTCAGTAGGATTTGCTCAAACTCTTCACTAAAAACTCTGAGCCAAACGGACTTACAAAATAAACTCTTTTGTAATCCTAGGACTAACTCTAATCCCTTTGTATCAACTAGCCTCTAGCTAATATCTACAAGTTTCAAGTTAACTCTAACTTGAACCATGTGTACCTAATACAATTGCTTCTAAGAAAGCTGAAAAGATACAATGTTAAAACTCCTACTACAATCAACTAGACTCAATACATAAACGATGGAACTGATTCTTCTAGCTGATCTGTAGCTTTTGTATCGCACACTAATTCTGATTGCAAAATAACTCTGGGAATTTTGCTTTCAGATCTTGATTAACTTCATTACTTATGCGTCAAGAATTCCAGCAGAAATACTTCGAATATTTATTGATTCAGTTGTTGAGTTTGTCGTTCAGTTCTAGTCCAACTCTTCCTGGATGAAAGAGTTCGTATCAAACTCAACTTCCTTCCTTTGTTACTTTCCTTGCTGAATTCAACTTCTATCCTCTCATCAGTTTGCAACCTTTTCGCATTAGGAGACAATCTCTTGGTTCATTGATACTTCACAATCACAAATATCTCCTATGCATATACGGTTCATGTGCCAGCTATTCAGTTCAAGAATGTATGCTCTGATGGACCTGGTTCAACTGGTCAGACATTTGTCAATCTTCAAAACTATGCAGTTACTTGGGTCAACAAATTCCCCCTTTTTGATGGTGACAAACTCTGTGCTTAATCCTGTATACACTTCAAACAATTTGTACGATTTTAAGCATTAATCATAGAGAAACCAGGTTCATTAGGTTATAAATATCACTTTGAAATTGTTTTGAAAAAGTCAGCAACACAGATATATCTTTCCCCTTTTGGCATCATCGAAACGTTGCAAAATGATACACTTACCAGAATTATTAATTATTACTCATGGCCATTTGAGGCAACTGCAGGTGAAAAGCATGATTATTCAACACAAGAAACTAATAAATGTAAGCTAAATAAGAAATTGAGACGAGTCAATAACTAAACAGCATATTCATTGATTAGGAACGAACATCAAACACCAGACAATTAAAAACAAAAACAACCAAAAACCATGAGCAAAAACAGAGTAATCAAAACTGAAACTGAAACAAGTCCCGAACTGGGCACTGAAGGGGTATAGGTAGCTTTGGACAGCCTAAGGATGGGAAGGTGCAGAGGAGGTTGTGGTCTTGGATTGTAGAAGATAAATCATTTGTTGAAGAACACCCTCGTTCTTTTCCTTATCTTTTGATAATTCAGCCTTGAGAGCATTCCGCTCAGCTTCAACCTCAATCACACGATATTTCAAATGAAGGATCTCCATATCCTAGATCTCGCTTTCCTGCACTAGATTTCTTACTTTGTTGTTGACTGGCTGCTTCCTAGATGACCCAGGTTCATCTGCAGTCGCCATTTCAGCCTTCTTCGCATAACCCCAAAATGTGCAAGCAGAGCTGTCAGAATGAATCCATATGCGATTGCATGTGCTTTGGTTCCATTCACAACTTTGTCCAAGAGTTGGATGATGAAAGCTGGCCAATTGATTTGCTTTCCCCTGTACAAGCACTCCATCAAGGTCAAATCCATATAGTTGGCTATGTGCCTTTTTTCTTGTCTGGGCAGTAGGAACTTGATGACAAACTCGAAGAACAACTTGTGCTCTAGCTTCATTTCACTTTTGTATACCGGCCTGGGTTCAATCCCCCTCTCATTGTCACTGAAGAATCTGGTGATGTTGATTTCTGAGGCCATCCCATCTAGACAAGGCCATCTCTGCCTTGTGTAGTTCCTCATAGCCCTCAGCTGGTATGTTAAGAATTTCACCCAGCTCC
The DNA here is from genome assembly GCA_005239495.1 of Nicotiana undulata. NCBI lineage: Eukaryota > Viridiplantae > Streptophyta > Magnoliopsida > Solanales > Solanaceae > Nicotiana > Nicotiana undulata. The sequence continues at coordinate 32,121 of ML284368.1, forward strand.
TTAGCATCAAAGGAAACTTGAACTCCTTTGACCATAGAGGTGACCATGCCGTCTTTGACAATGGCATTTCCCATGAATTCCACCAATTCAGCCCTTGCCAGCCTGCATTCCATGCGAAGGACCATGTCCTTCCATCCCTGCACGTCCATAGTGTCCTGCAGGTATCTCATTCCAGGCTCCTCGAGATCATTGAACAATTTTCCCTTCAATATAGTCCGCTTGCCAAACATTATGATCCTGTCAGTCTCCACATCATCTTCCTTCCCCTCTTCTCCACTCTAGTCTGCATCATCATCTTTCTCCACAACTTTTATTTTCTTTGCCTTGGACTTGGTCCTTTTGGCAGTGCTTGGAGTTGCGGCGAACACAGCAGCTGACTTCTTTGAAGAAGCCTTAGCCTTTTTGGGTTTTGGTGTCCCAACCACAACTGGAGCAATATGCTCCTCTTGTTGGACCAGGTCCAACGTCTCCTCTTCAATAGCAATAGCCTCAACAGGCTCTCCAATCTTAGCTTTACCCTTTGCCGCCTTCTTTTTCTTACTCTCTTGCAGAGCCTTCTCCAACTTTTCTTCTTCTTCTCTCACAGTATTACTAGTAGCACGCACCTTAGGGACAGGAGCATCGGTAGAAACAGTAGCTTTCCTCTTCTTTGGAGGAACTGGGGTAGATGCTTTCTTGGACTTCTGAGTTCTCATTTTCTTGGGGTTATAGGACTCCCCTAGTTTCTTTAGACTTTCAGCCAATGTCTCGTCCCCATATGAACCAGGTTCATCTGCTCCTTTCCTCAAGCTTGCTAGACCTGCTGTAGCCTCCTCAACTACACTTCCCCCTAACTCTGTGACTTCATCTCCAACATTCTCAAGAATGGGACCACAGATAGCCAGTGTGGTGCCATCCTCCCTAGATCCCCTTACAACTCCTTCACCCTCTCTCTCAAGAACTCTTACTTTCCTCTGCCTATTCGGCACTTCAATATCAACAATAGACCCCACTGAGACGAACCAATTTTCAATAGTAGCAATTGCATAATTGATTTCAGGATTACCTTTCTCAGAACTTGTTGAACCAGGTGCTTCATCCCCGTTGGCTGATTTAAAAGATTCACTTGATGATCCTGACTTAGAACCTTTGTCAGCTTCAATAAGTTCCTCCAAGAATTTTTCCCTAGACCCAGAAGCAACAGATTTCCTGGAAGGAACTTTGACACGATGATTCGTGGGGGCAGGAGTAGGGTTTGGTGTGGGTTCAGGAATAGGTGTGTTTTCAGGGGTTGACGAATTTTCTAGTGATTGAGAACTGTATACAAATGGAGAGATGGGACTTCTTGAAACTGGTTCAATTTTGGGTAAGTACGAAGTATTTGAAGTTGAACCATAAGTAGATAGAGTCCTGCTCATGTATGACTGTACTTGATTTAATAAATGAATGGAGATGAGAACGTACCTCGTCAGTCAGATGAACCAGCATAGATGAACCAGGTTCATCATGTTAAAGTCTTTAATTTGCCTCAATTATCAAAGATAGAGAAACATCATTAGTACCCAGGGAATCATGTTAATAAATGGCAAAAGAGTATGACAATAAAGACATGATACTGAGCAATGATTAGTCTGGTTAAGTACCTAAGTTAAGTTTTCTAGCCAAAAAAAAAAAATTCGATTTTTTTTTTCATTTTTGTTTTTCCAATTAGGTGATCTTAATCATCCCTAATTCAAGCCTGTTTCTCTCAAAATGCTCCCTACTCATTGCTTTAGTGAATATGTCAGCAATTTGATGATCAATAACACAAAATTCGATTGAGATCATTCCTTTTTCATAGTTATCCCTTAGGAAATGATGCATAACATCTATGTGCTTAGTTCTTTTATGATGAACCGGGTTCTTTGTCATACTAATAGCACTAGTGTTATCACAGAAAATAGGAATGCATCCCACATCTATACCAAAGTCCATGAGTTGTTGCTTGATCCATAGCAACTGGGCACAACATGAGGCTGCAGCCACATATTCAGCCTCAGCAGTAGACAAGGCTACTGAATTTTGTTTCTTGGTGGCCCAAGAGACAAGGCAAGAGCCCAAAAAGTGAGCCATGCCTGAAGTACTTTTCCTATCAACTAGGAAACCTGCATAATCAGCATCAGCATATCCTACAAGGTTGAAATCACTACCTTTAGGATACCAAAGGCACAGATCAGTGGTGCCTTTCAGATATCTCAAAATTCCTTTTACTGCAGTGAGGTGGGACTCCTTTGGATTTGCCTGAAACCTAGCACACAGTCCCACTCTGAATACAATATCAGGTCTACTTGTAGTGAGATACAGTAGAGACCCAATCATTCCTCTGTATACCTTCTGATCAACGAATGAACCAGGTTCATCCATATCCAATTTAGTAGCTGTGGCTATGGGGGTGTCTATTTCTTTTGAATCCTCCATCTTGAACTTCTTGAGGAGTTATTTCACATACTTTTGTTGATGAATCATTGTTCCATGTGGGTTTTGCTTGATTTGTAAGCCTAAGAAGAAGTTTAGCTCACCCATCATACTTATTTCAAATTCACTCCCCATTAGTAGCAAATTCCTTGCTAAGCTTTTCAGTGGTTGCCTCGAATATTATATCATCAACATATATTTGCACAATCAGAAGATCCTTCCCCTTTTCCTTTAGGAACAAAGTACTGTCAATTTTGCCTCGTTTGTACCCATGTTCCAGCAGGAATTTTGGTAGTCGCTCATACCATGCTCTAGGTGCTTGTTTGAGACCATAAAGAGCCTTGTCAAGTTTATACATATGATCAGGTGATTCTTTCCTTTCAAAACTTGGAGGTNGTCGGATTGCCTCCAATCTTGCCACATGAGCAAAGGTCTCATCATAGTCAATTCCTTATTCTTGAATATACCCTTGAACAACTAGTCTTGCCTTATTTCTTGTAACAATTCCATCCTTATCGAGCTTGTTCATGAAGACCCACTTCGTGCCAATCACTGATCTGTCTAGTGGCCTGGGTACCAAGTGCCATACTTGACTCCTTTCAAANTGTTATGATTTTTCTCAAAAGGGTGATAACTCTGATATCTGTGTGGTTTGACTACTAGTAGTTCACTTCTGGATAGTTCCATGTTGTTTTGTTGTTGTGGAACAGGATCAGGGCCATGATTCACATGTTGAGTTCCCCCTGTCATGTTGCTTGGGGTAGTTGGACCTGGTCCATCACCTGTTCCATCTTCCATGGCTGCTTCAATGTGTTCACTGCTTCTCACCAGTCCAAGCTCCTCATCTTCTGGTTCCTGTCTCTCAGAAAGAGTGTTAGTTTCATCAAATACAACATGCACACTCTCCTCTACACACATAGTTCTTTTATTGTACACTTTATAGGCTTTACTATGTGATGAATATCCCAAGAATACTCCCTCATCACTTTTGGGATCAAATTTACCTAAGGAATATTTGCCATTATTGTGCACATAGAATTTACATCTGAAAGCCCTAAGATGGGATATGTTGGGCTTTCTCTCTTTGAGTAATTCATAGGGAGTTTTCTCTACCAGTGGCCTGGTCATGCATCTACTGATTATATAGCAAGCAGTGTTTATTGCTTCTTCCCAGAATTTGTGAGGTAGTTTGCTAGAAAGAAGCATGGTTCTTGCCATGTCTTCAAGAGTTTTATTCTTTCTTTACACAACCCCATTTTGCTATGGGGTTCTAGGGGCAGAAACGTTGTGATTGATACCATGTTCATCACAGAACTCAACAAACTTAGCATTTTCAAATTCAGTACCATGGTCAGATCTTATTGATGCTAGTTTATGTCCTAACTAATTTTGAGTTTTCTTAACAAATGCGGTGAACATATCAAATGCTCCATCCGTAGATGCCAGAAATAAGGTCCACGTGAACCTTGAGTAATCATCAACTAACACCATCACATATTTCTTACCACCTCTGCTCAGAGTTCTCATTGGACCACACAGATCCAGATGAACCAGTTCCAACGTCCTGGTGGTACTGACCATTTTCTTACTTTTGAATGAGGATCTTACCTGCTTCCCCCTTGCACATGCCTCACAAACTTTGTCTTCCTTGAACTTAATGTTAGGGAGTCCCACCACTAAGTCCTTAGAGACTAATTTGTTAAGCTGATTTAGACTTGCATGTCCAAGTCGTTTGTGCCAAAGGAGGGGATCACTGTCCAAAACACTTAAGCAAGTGAGTTCATTTTCAGACAGTGTGGACAAGTCTATGACATAGATATTATTCATTCTCTTTCCCTGCAAAACAATCTTGTCAGTAAGCAAGTTAATCACAAAACATTTTGTGGAAGTGAAAGCAACCAGGTTACCTCTGTCACACAATTGTGACACACTGATCAGGCTATATTTCAAGCCATCTATCAAGTACACATGTTCGATGGAACGTGTGTCATCCTTACCTACTTTGCCAACCCCTATAATTTCACCTTTATTTCCATTTCCAAAGGAGACATTTCCTCCTTTGAGGTTTTCAAGTGAAAGGAATTGTGTTTTGTTCCCCGTCATATGCTTTGAGCAGCCACTATCCAAAAACCAAATTTGGCTGCTTCCTCTCACTTGTACCTACAAAAGGAAATCAGGGGTTAGTTTTAAGAACCCAAACTAGTTTGGGTCCTTTTCTNTCGACTAGCCTGCTCTCTTGTAGTGCACTCAATTTTGAAGTGGCCAGGCTTACCACAATGGGTGCAGATTTATTTTCAGGAAGAGAGAGATACTTGCTTTTGGGATCCCACTTGGGCAATTGACTCCCAAAACCAAGCCCTCTCCGGTTGCTACTATGATTCTCTTGAAGCCATGTCAAGCCATCAGAGGATTTATTCTATTTACAAGTTCTATCTAATTCATGTTTGACTTTGCCATGCTCTTCTTTAAGTGACCTTATATGTTCATCCTTGGCATACATTTTATCTTTTAGGTTTCCCAAATTTTCTTCTAACATGACATGAGAGTGATCAACAACCTTTTTACTGGATCCTAATCTCAGTTTTAAGTTCTCAGATTTTAGTTCTAGAATCTCAGTCTCAAGTGGATGAACCTGGTTCAATAAGATAGTGTTTTTCTTTTCAGATTCACTAACTCTGATTTCCAGGTTCATGCACCTTGCTTTTAGCATTGCACATTCTTTAGAGAGTTGATCCTTCTCTTTGGTTGTTTCCTCAAAATCATCTATGAAATCAAGTAGCAATTTAGAGAGTTTTTCCTTAGATAGGAACTTTATTTTGTTTTTAAGATGGGAGATACTTACCTATGGTTCTTCCTGTGATTCCTCATCAGATTCTCCAATTGCCATGAGCGCCTGATCTTCAGTCTCCCCATATTCTGATTCCTCATCTGAACTTTCCCCCCAAGCAACAACCATAGCCTTAGTTGTGGTTTTCTCGGGTTGGACCAGTTCCTTCTTCCTGTTCCTTCTTTCATATCTCTCCTTTTTCCATTCTACTTCCCACTGAGGACAGTTTTTGATGAGATGGTCAGTCTTACCACATTTGTAGCATCCCTCAATGGTTGGCCTTTTTGGATCTTTTGTTTTATTGTAGTTTCCTCCTCTAGAGATGCCCTTCTTCCTCATGAGAAAGTTTCTGAATTCTTTGGTAATCATGGCCATCTCATCTTCCTCCAGATCTGCTCCCTCAGTGATTCTCAGTGCTAGACTCCTATCCTTCTTTGGACTATCCATCTTCATTTTTTGCCTTCTGAGTTCATAGGCAGTGAGGTTTCCATTCAGCTCATCCAATCTCAGGGTTGCCATATTTTTGGATTCCTGGATAACAGTGATTTTGCTTTCCCAGGAAATTGGCAAGACCCTTGTCAGGATCTTCTCAACCCTGTCCTCTTCCAGGATGACTCTTCCAAGAGACTTCAGTTCATTAGTCAAGGTTGTGAACCTTGTGTACATCTCTTGGATAGTCTCTCCTTCTTTCATGGTGAAGTTTTCATACTGAGAGTATAGTAGAGTACCTCTAGACCTCTTTACCTGAGGTGTTCCTTCATGGGCTACTTGTAGAGTATCCCAGATTTCTTTGGCTGTGGTGCAACTTTGGATTCTGCTGTATTCATCTGGACCTAATCCACAAACTAGCCACTTTTTGGCCTTAGTATTCTTCTCCCATTTCTTCAGATCTTCAGCAGTGCAATTAGCCCTAGTCTTTGGTACATCTAAGCCTTCATCAGTCTTCTTCATTCTAGCTAGAGGTCCATCAGTGACTATGTCCCAGAGTTCATAGTCTTCTCCAATCAGGTGGTCCTTCATCCTGTTCTTCCACCAAGAGTAGTACTGGCCATTGAAGAGTGGTGGCCTTGCAGTTGATTGACCTTCCCAGTTCCCAGGTGGTGCACTCATTTTGTTCTTTTCCAAGGTGTTAGCCTTTTCGAGGATAACCTGCTCTGATACCAATTGATGTTTTAGACGTCAATACCACACAAGAATATAGGTTAAATGTGTGGTACCCAATTTTTTGAGTGTTGTCTCACAAGAAGAACCTGGTTCTTCTTTGTATTCCAACTTCTACTGGTGCGGAATAATAAAAGCAATAAAGTAAAAACACATAGATTTTTACATGGAAAACACATGGCTCAAAAGGTTAAAAAAACACGACCTACTCCTTAGTAGGATTTGCTCAAACTCTTCACTAAAAACTCTGAGCCAAACGGACTTACAAAATAAACTCTTTTGTAATCCTAGGACTAACTCTAATCCCTTTGTATCAACTAGCCTCTAGCTAATTTCTACAAGCTTCAAGTTAACTCTAACTTGAACAATGTGTACCTATTACAATTGCTTCTAAGAAAGCTGAAAAGATACAATGTTAAAACTCCTACTACAATCAACTAGACTCAATACACAAACGATGGAAATGGTTCTTCTAGCTGATCTGTAGCTTTTGTATCGCACACTAATTCTGATTGCAAAATAACTCTGGGAATTTTGCTTTCAGATCTTGATTAACTTCATTACTTATGCGTCAAGAATTCCAGCATAAATACTTTGAATATTTATTGATTCAGTTGTTGAGTTTGTCGTTCAGTTCTAGTCCAACTCTTCCTGGATGAAAGAGTTCGTATCAAACTCAACTTCCTTCCTTTGTTACTTTCCTTGCTGAATTCAACTTCTATCCTCTCATCAGTTTGCAACCTTTTCGCATTAGGAGACAATCTCTTGGTTCATTGATANGTCCAACTCTTCCTGGATGAAAGAGTTCGTATCAAACTCAACTTCCTTCCTTTGTTACTTTCCTTGCTGAATTCAACTTCTATCCTCTCATCAGTTTGCAACCTTTTCGCATTAGGAGAAAATCTCTTGGTTCATTGATACTTCACAATCACAAATATCTCCTATGCATATACGGTTCATGTGCCAGCTATTCAGTTCAAGAATGTATGCTCTGATGGACTTGGTTCAACTGGTCAGACATTTGTCAATCTTCAAAACTATGCAGTGACTTGGATCAACAAATTCCCCATTTTTTATGATGACAAATTCTGTGCTTAATCATGTATACACTTCAAACAATTTTTATGATTTTAACTGGTCAGACATTTGTCAATCTTCAATCCTGATTGCAGGTCTCGAACTAGCCAAAGGCTTGGGAGCGGAGTTGATCGAAGCCAAGTGTGACTCCTCCTCGTGGTGAATCAGGTTAACGGAACCTTTGAAGTTCGAGAAGAACGAATGCAAAGATACCTGGATAAGTTACAAGTAACTTTACACCGATTTAAGGAGTGGACTTTGCAACATGTGCCTCGAGATCAGAAAAGTGAGGCTGATGCCCTCGCGAACTTAGGGTCATCGATCGAGGACAACGACCTTAATTCAGGTTTAATTCGGGGGTCGTTGTACAACTTATGAGGTCAGTGGTCGAAGAAGGCCACGCCGAGATAAACTCCACAAGTTTGACCTGGGATTGGAGAAATAAATACATAGAGTATTTGAAGAACGAAAAGCTTCCCTCAGATCAAAAAGAATCGAGGGCTCTGCGCACAAAGGCAGCACAATTCATCTTGTCCAAAGATGGAACCTTGTTCAGGATAATGTTCGTGGTCAACTAGAGATATGTCTGGGACCGGGAGATATTGAATATGTTCTTAGGGAAGTTCACGAGGGAACTTGCGGAAATCATTCTGGTGCCGAATCATTGGTCCACAAGGTAATTAGAGCGGGATACTACTGGATCAACATGGAAAAAGATGCAAAAATGTTGTTAGAAAATGCGACAAGTGCCAAAGACATGCACCGATGATTCACCAACCTGGGGAACTACTCTGTTTGGTCTTGTCACCATGCCATTCATGAAGTGGGGAATGGACATCGTTGGCCCTCTTCCATGGGCACTAGGTAAAGCTCAAATTTATTTTATTTATGACTGATTATTTTTCTAAGTGGGTTGAAGTGCAAACCGTTGAGAAAGTTAGGGAGAAATAAATCATAGACTTCATTTGGGATCACATCATATTTCGATTCGGGATGCCATCCGAGATTGTGTGTGATAATGGAAAATAATTCATCGGCAACAAAGTGACCAAATGCCTCGAGGATCACAAGATCAAAAGAATCCTATAAAAACCTTATCATCCCAGCAGGAACGGGCAATCCGACCAACAAAATCATCATCCAAAATCTTAAGAAGAGGCTAACCAACGCTAAAGTAAAGTGGAAGGAAATTCTACCCGAAGTTCTTTGGGCGTACCGCACAACATTGAAGTCCAGTACCGGGGCAACCCTATTCTCATTAGTTTATGGAGCTAAAGTTCATATACCAGTCGAAGTCGGGAAGCCAAGTATCAGGATCCAATATGCAACAAAAGAGTCCAATGACGAGGCCATGAACATAAGCCTAGAACTATTGGATGAAAGGCGTGAAGCCGCCCTCGTCCGATTGGCCGCCCAAAAACAACGAATCGGGAGATACTACAATCGAAGAGTCAATCTTAGATATTATAACGTCGAGGACTTAGTGCTAAGTGAAGTCACCCTCAACACTCGAAATCCGAACAAAGGGTTATTGGGTCCGGACAGGGAAGGACCGTACCAGATTCTCAAGGCCACGAGAAAAGGGTCCTATAAGCTCAGAATGATGAATGGGACAACTACCGAGTAATTGGAACGTATTTCACCTAAAACGATATTACTACTAAGCGAACAGAACGAAGTCTTTAGGTCTGAAAGAACGTGTTGCATTCTTTTTTCCTTAGACTGGTTTTGTCCCAAATGGGTTTTTTCGGCGAGGTTTTTAACGAGGCACCAATGAATCGTGATAACTAAGAATCAAGCCTGATTACGAATCAACATCAAAGATCAATTCAACAATATCCAAGGTTCTTTTGGAATAACCTCTAATATTGGGGGGGGGGGGGGGGGGGCGCATCCAGGATATGTGTTATCTTTGAATATCAACTCTAGTAAGGAATTTACTTCATAAAAGAAGGGTCTCGACAGATAGGATTTATTGTAAGGTCCAAACGGTCAAACGAACCGTGGCCACCTAGATTGTTCGAGCCCTGGAATAAACATGTATGCATGTATGACTGTTCTGATCGAGAATAAAAAGAAGTACTTTCCTTGCAAATATCTTATGTTTAAAAACTTTCCTCTATATATATCCTAAATAACTTCGTACTTCCGAAAATAACGAGCCCAAGAGCAATATTTAACCGAAATACGAACGACTACTCCCTCACTCGGGGACTTCCATCCAACTCAAAAGGCCCAAATCGGGCCTCGGGGGCAAAAGAACTAATAGGAAACTCCCTGATTTCTAAAGGCCACGGCCACCCCACTCGGGTACTATTATCCCAGGCAAGCCCGAATAAAACGAGAAAACAAGCCCAATGAACAACTCTCGAACTAAAAGACTATGACCAATTTAACGCGGCTCGGGGACGTCCAAGATCCGTAACAAAAATAAGCCTTCGAAAAAGAAAGAAACATTTCACAACCTATTCTAAAGGTTACCCTCGGCAAAGTCATAAAACTCAAGATATTTTCGGGGTAAAATTTCGGTGACATTGAACCCCAATAACGCCTTAACCCAGAAAGGAAATAATGACAAAGTTTGTTCGAACCCTCGACCACAACCTTATCGTTTCTTGCTAAGGCGTTTCAACCTTTGTGAATACAAATAACAAAGCAAAGAAAAAAAATTAAGAGCTGAAAGGGAAGGAAAAGCCTTATATTTATATAGAATAATTTTTTACAAAGGCCAAATCGGCCTAATCCAAAAATTTACAACGTCCAAAACGACCTCAGAAAAGGTGCAAAAGAAGAACAAAAAAATACAAAGTCCTAAGTGGCTTGGTCTTCATCGGAGGTCGCATCTCCATCCTCGGGATCTTCCCCGTCTTCGGGTTCACTTAAGCTATCAGAGTCTTCTTTAGGTAAGGCCAACCTCCGGGCCCTAGCTTCCTCCACTTTGGCATTTTTGATCTCGGCCTTAATATCAAAGGCCTGGGCATGAGCTTCATCGAGGCCTTCCCTTCAGTCTTGCCATTTTGCATGATCCATCATGCCCTTGGTCTTGGCTTGGATGGCCTCGACGTTGACCTTAAAATGGGCCACTTTAGCATCAGCTTTGGTGTTGGCCACGACCACCTCGGATTTGGCCACTTCGAGTTCGTTAGCCAAACTTTCCTTATCAGAAGTGGCCAAATCTAATTGGGACTGAAGCTCCTTAATCTTCTCGACCCGAACCGAGGCCTTCTCTCTTGCATCTTGGAGCTGGTCTCGGCCGACTCCAATTGTGCTTGGACAGTCTCCTTTTTCGAGGCTAGGATGTCCATGTTCTTTTTAAATTCTTCAGCCTCGACATGTATCGCATCCACCTGCATTTGGAGCCGTTCGATTTGCTCCAGCCTATGTCGTACCTGCATAATCGGATCATTAGTCGTTATCTCAAATGCATCTTCATTATCATGAAGTACTGAGAATGCCTGATCGGCCATATCGGTGTGCTCATCCTGAGCCGCAACTAAATCGGCCCGAAGCTTCTCACGAAGAAGCCTGTAGGTATCACTTTTCTTAGTGAGGTCCCGAACCTTAGCCTCACGCTCCTCCCAAATTCTGAGGAAAACCTCGTGATGCAACACCGAACCCTGCAAGCAAGGAAGGAGATGTTAAAATTATCAACAATTCTAAGTTTAAAAGAAATAAGGGAGAGACTCTTGAAGTTACCCGATTCAGAGCATGTTGAGCCTCATTAAACAGACAAGCGGCTCCCACCGCATTCATCACAGCTTGATCCTCCTCGGTCACCAAGCCTCTCAGATAACTAGCAATTCCCACGGGGGGAGAGAAGACCCGAGCATCCTACGAGACATAAAGCACTATGTTCCACCTATGGCAGGGTTAACACTTGGGACCGGGAATCGATCCACCAGTCTTGGGCTCGATGAAGGTTCAGTAGCACTCGACGGCGGTACTTTCTTCAGCACCGGTAAATCGCCAAACCCTGTGACATCCTCCAAATCAGCAGACTCAATCTCGTCCAAGAAGCCATGGATATGAGTCTCCCCCTGAAGACCCTCGTAAGTGCGAATCTCCTACATGCTGGACTCACAGATCATAGCATCTGAAACCTGAGGGGATCCTGAAATATCCATCACTCCGAGCTCGTCCCTGGGGACCTCTTCCGCTCCTCGAGAAGCCTCGCCCCCGGTCTCTCTCTTGATCGTCTTAGCTAGGGACAGAGTGGCCTCTACTCTTTATGGTTCAGGAACTTCGGCCAAAGCTCCCCCATCAACCTCCTTCGGTTTGGAGGACTTTTGCATCGAAGCACTAGCCCGCACACGGGCCACCAACTTGGAATTATCCTCTTCTTCTTTTTTGGACTCATCCCTAAATCGGCAGATCGAGTCCAAGGATATAACACAGGTGTCCCCTTGGGCTTGCGAGGCCTCCTCACATATATTTTCTTTTTCGAGCCCGGGGGACTCGAGGCCCTTTCCTATTCTTCTCTTTAGCCTGCTTTGGTGCAAATGGTTGGGGAAGGACTTCTTCGTCACCGGATGGGGGTCTCATTGCAACATCCTTCCCGAGACCTATAAAAGAAAAAAATTAAGTAAGTTTCATAAGAAGCCCAAGTGATATCCATTCCAAGAAAGAAACTTACCATGGTTACGAGCCTCCCATCGACCCTTCGACAACTCCGTCCAGGTACGCTCGGAGTAGGGTCTCTGTTACACCAGGTCCTTGACCCATTGCTTGAGTTCTGGAATTGGGTCCGGCATATGGGCCACAGCTGTAACGCCAAACATGAATGAGGAAAGAATATAGAAAGTGAAACAACAAATTGAACATTAAAGGTAAAGTGTAATTACGTTTCATGTTCCACTTCTCAGGGAACAACATGTCTTCAGCAGGGATCAGGTTCGAAGTCCTTATTCGGACAAATTGGCCCATCCAGCCTCGATCCCGAGATTCATCTGTGCTGGAGAACGGGGCCATGCTGGCCCGGCGGGCAAGCTTAATTAGTTCTCCTCGATAAAGCCGAGGACTGTAAAGGTGCATAAGGTAGTCGAGGGTGAAAGGTCATCCCTCGATTTTGCTTCTGAAGAATCAGAGGAGAATCATTATTCTCCAGAAGGGCAGATGGATTTGGCCGAGGGTGATGTCGTATCTCTTGCATAAGGCGACTATGATGGGGTCTAAGACACCCAACATGAAGGGGTATGTGTAAACACTTAGATACCCCTTCACATGAGTGGTGATCGATTCCTTAGGCGAAGGAACTACTATATCCTTATTATCCCAGTTACATTCCTCTTTAACGTTTTTGAGGATATCTTAAGTGATGGTGCATATATACCTCGAGACCGACTCACATCAGCCCGGCACTGAGGAGGTCTTCTCGATTTTAAAGTCAGCGACAGCTGGGCACCCTGCCGGAACAAATTCCTCGGGGTGGGGTTCTGCCGCAGCCTCATCACCGGCGGGTCATGAGGAGGAAGCGACCTCCTTTTGCGGCACAATTTTGGAAGTTTTAGCTATTTATAAACAAGAGAAAAGAGAATTAGGATGATATGCAGTTTGATTAAAGTTCGAGAGATTTGGGTGTGAAAATTGTAAAGCAAAGAGATTTTGAAGAAAAAACAAGAGTAGAGAGAACTTTGAGTGTAAAAGTTGAATGAGAAAGAGGCTAGGGTTCTTATAGGTTGCAGGCGACGGTTCAGAACCGGTAGTGACCGACCAGCGACTGACATGCATTTAATGCCTTGGTAACTGTACCGACGAGACATTTCGTCGCTTGCGTCCTGATCGGGCTTCCCCTTCGTATGACTAATCGAGACTTGAACATGATAGGTCAAGGTTTAACCTCGTACTCTATCGAGCCATGGTGTGAAGTAGATTGCTGAGCTCGTAACCCAGAGACTGATCAAGGTCGATATCTTTCAAGATCGAAACCAAGAAAAATAGAGATCGAGCAACACCGATGGAAGTTAACCTAGTCAAATAACGGAAAGCCGAAATATATGTAATCGGGCAGGTATCACGGCAAAAATCTCAGCACGTATCAAGATGAGGCCGATTAATTAGTCAATCATGAGATTTCTTACTGTATTTAGAGTTATAACAAAAGTAAGACTCCCCTACTATATAAAGGGGGTCTGATCATTTGCAATACACATTACATCTACGCAATATAAAGCAATACACTGCTTTATTTAGCTTTTAATATTTTGTTACTCTGTTCATATTTCAATAGAATCTTCACTTGGTTCGAGGGTGATCTAACTCGAAGGCCAAAGCTACATGATTCGTTTGGTTTTCATTTATTTCTGTTTACAATCAATTTCAATATCGATTTATATATTTTCTCAGTTTGTGTCAAGTTATATCTTGTATCCTTAAACCACGTATAAATTCAATTATTATCCGTTTTTAGGGTAAACAAAGTATATGATAGCTGATAACTTTCAAGAAATTAAAATTACAAGAAAAGTTTAGGAAAAATAGAGCCACTAATTGGAATTGGCAGTTACAGAGACCTAGCCGGCTTGCTTGTTTTCTAGAATAGTTTATAGATCTTGGATATGTTTGGTACGAAGGAGAAAAAATATTTTTTAAAACTCTTTTTCAACTTTTCCCATTATATTCTTCCTTCCCACCAACACCCACCATCCATTCCCACCCCTACTCCTCCCCCACTCCCACCCCTTCCAAACCCTCCAACCCCACCATCCACCCAACTCACCCCATCCCTACCCACACCACACCCTCAAACTCTACTTCCACCCCCATCCCCACTCCCAAATCCCTACTCCATAACCCCTCCCTACCCACCCATTGTGTCTCCCATTATTTTTGCCTAGATTATATATTTTTCAAAATAAGATATTTTTAACTCACTAATCAAACATTAAAAAATAGTTTCCGGAAAAAAAATTTCATTCATCATCTAAACATGAGAAAATAAGTGATAAAATCACTCATTTTCAAGAAAACACTTTTCAAGAAATCCCTTCATACCAAACACACCCCGTCTTTTCGTTAGAATTCATCATGATGAGAGGTATATGTGTATGTGTATATAAACTATATATGTGAGTATATGTGTATACATGTAAGAGTATATGTGTATACATGTAATGTCCGTTTATATATATATATATAGTCGGAACGAGTATGTCGATATGAATATATTAGAAAACTCAGACAAAATTTAGTAGTCATCGTCAATAACTATTACGTAACGATTACAGAAAAATGATTACAAGGTAATTCCTTGTCCCAGAAAGATGATCGGTCCGGCGCCGGACAATGTTAAACTATCTAATTTTTTTGTCCAAAACGCAAATATCAATTCTCAATCTGTTGGGATAAAGTTTCCAAGTTCAGGAAGTGTCAGGTGAAGATTTTGAAATACAAGAGTTAAATCATCTGCTTATTTTCGATCTCAATTCGTACAAAAATGACAATATTCGAAAATGGCATTACTTTGTGGGAACAAAAGGAAAATATATAAATTAAATTGCCACAACTAAAAATAATTTTGAAGTCTATGAAAAATAATTCGAAAAATAGTTTGAGACTCCAAATTACAAGAGTTTGATAGACAACAAAAAAGTCTTCGCCCTAGATGAACACGGAGCCAGGATTTCAAGCTTATGGATTCGGAATCCTAATCTTTTTAAGTTATTATGTTCTAAATTAATAACTTTTAATAAAATTTTAAATACAAATATATGATTGGAACTATGCTACTGGGTCGGTCGAAACCGTAATTAATATTGTGGCTCCACCTCTAACCCTAGGTTATACTTTAAAAATATCAAAAGGAAAGGTATTTCACTTTTTCTACCTTGAGTAAATTACATCTCACAAAGATCCTCTTTTTTTGTTGTCTTTCGGTGAGAGGGATGAGGGCCACAGATCTTGATTTAAATAAGAATGTTACCTTTATAAAGGTGGTAAATAATTAGCCTATTGCCTATTGGACGTATCTTAGATTCTAAGCTCACAACAAAATCACTATCTATGCATGGAAAGGTCCACCTAGGACTGTTAAAGTAAAAAAAGCTCCACACTTTTCCGTATCCTAAAAATGCAATATAAAAGTTTAAATTGTTCCATCAATAAAGAGAAAGGCACAAACGGATCAATGTACTACAAAAAAAAATGTGATGGAAAAATTCATCACAAATTCGAGCATCGTAATAATTTTGTGATAACAAAATAAATAGTCATAAAAATGTCACATTCTATCATAAAACCATCACCAAATTCATCACAATTCGTCACAAAAAACACGTAACGAATATGTGTTTTTCTTGTGGGACCAAAAGTTGGACAAGAAAATAAATTACTTAGGCACGTGAATATTTACTATCACACTTCTATTTACTAGCAGAAGAAAAACAAATTACAATATGATACACTACTGTCAAAAATTAAAAGAAATATAAAATTGTCTTTAAATATATGTTTCTTCAGCACGTCTCAGGAACATCAAATTCAAATATTTTATTTATAATAAGCTTTTTACGGTAGGCCAAGTTGCCTTAGACTTGAAATATGCTGGCAATTCGATCGAATTGCTCAACCAAAGTTTACAAACTTTAGAAACACTGCTCTATCTCAATTTTTGAAGCCAAGGTTCGCTGGGGGCTGTGAATATTGCAGGTACAACGCTGCTATCCTGCTATAAGCATCCATGTTCATAGGCTGCAAAAAAAAATTCATATTCCAATGCTGTTAAAATCCCTTCTTTAACAGAAAATTCTTCATTTTGCAGCGAGTTTTGGCCGGTAAATAATAATAATAATAATAATAATAATAATAACAACAACAACAACAAACCCAGCTCAATCTCATACCTGGAGTTCTGAGAGAGTAGTGTGTACGCAGCCTTACCCCTACCCTATAAAGACAGAGAGGTTGTTTCTGATAGACCCTCGGCTTAAGAAACACTAAAAATAAAGCAACAAGCAATAACAACAGTAATATAACAAGTAGTAATAAAGAACTAAGAAGAAAAGAATATAAGACTAATGCTAGTACTACCGGTAAACCTGGGAGAAACTCACAACTACTTATTATAATAACAATAAAAGAAAAGCCCCTCTAGATGCTATAATAGGCAGCTCGTTTTTCATTGGGCCAATTAGTATCTTACAATAATAGGTGTAATATTCACTTGTCTTGAAAATTATACATACACATACGTGTTTATATATATATATATATATATATATATACACGCGCAACGGCGGAGACACCTTTTATTAAGGATGTCAAGACACTGCGCTTCGCAAAAAACTTTGTATAAATAATAATTGTAGTAGTATTTTTCAAGAACAAATGTACAAATTAAAGTAAATGTCAAGTTGTTATAGTAAGTAAAACATTAGAAGCACCACCATTTCGACCCAAACCTTGTACAAGATGAATAGTCACAACAACAGACCGATATTTTCATGCAATAGAATTTTGCACATACATACACACGGGGCAAACAATAAAAGATAAAGTGCACCAACCTGATAATCACTATTTTAAAAATCTTAAATAATTGATCATTGACATTTAACAAGTGTAGGTAATAATATATAAGAAGAAATAATATTCTACCTGTGATTGGGAAGCACGGAAGGCAGCTAAAGGATCTGGGACAAGAGAAGCTGATGTGGCGGCATTTATATTACGATCTCCGCCTCCGGGGCGAACCCCAGAGGCAATAGGCATGAAAGAGACAGTGGGATGTACAACTGAAGGCATTGGCATTGCAGTAATGTTGGGGCGGCTTATAAGTGCGCCATTCATATCCATGAATCCAGCCATTCCCATTCCCATGGATGCCATCATTGACATTTGAAGCTGTTGTTGTTGCTGCACTGCCATATTTGACCACATCATTGGACACATGTTGTTATTCATCCTGCTCAATGCTTTAACTTGAGCTTGCAGTTGCTTCAAATATTCTATCACTTCATCCAACATCGATGCCTTGTTAGTCTGCAACGTATATAACCATTTAGTAAGTTATATATTCTCATCATTCACAAAAATGCTAGCTATTGATGAATGAGTAACTCACAAACCAAGCAGAATTTTCGAGATTAATTGATTTCCCATTCACTGAATATGAGCCACTTATTAGTGGGCAATTAAATTATTTTCATAAAGTTTGTCTTATATTAATCAACCGTCTATATCTTCATCACTAACTCTTTTTAGCTCATAATACAAGGATATATCTACATACAACATATAATTATAATGCATAATTAAGCAGTTGAATGTCTGTAAGCGCGCTCTCCATATATATACTCCCTCCGTTTCATATTAAATGAGGTACTTTCCTTTTTAGTCTGTTCCAAAATAAATGACACATTTTTAAATTTGGAAATAATTCAACTTTAAACTCCTCATTTTACCCATTTTACCCTTAATGAGAAGCTTTTATAATCACACAAAAGTCATGACCCAACAAAGCTTTACCCCTTAAGCTTTTAAGACCACAAATTTCAAAAGTCTTCCTTTTTTTTCTTAAACTCCGTGCCGAGTCAAACTACCTAATTTAATATGAAATGGAGGGAGTATATGGTTTAGAGTCGTAAACACATAGGAAGGTTTAAAATTTGGATTTGAACTTTGTGAGTGCAGGGTGTCTGTTGAATCCATTTTAGTAAAGTTATTGGTTTTGAAATTGAATATCCATACATATTTAATAGATTTTGAAGACATACAAGGTGCAAAGTAAAACTATTAGGTTCCACTGAGCATCTTATTTTCCACATTCGGCGATAAAAAAAATACTCCTAATATAATAATGATGCAATGATACTCTATTTTGATTGACTAAAGTACTCTCTCCCTTTCAGTTTATGTGAATTTATTTTCGTTTTGGTCCATTCAAAAAAGAATGACTATTTTCTAAATTTGGAAACAATTTAACTTAAACTTACTATTCTACCCTTACTGAGAAGTTTTTATAATCACACAAATACCCTGAGTTTTTTTTGCCTTGTTTAGGACCACAAATTCCAATAATTTTTTTATTTTTTTTAGATTTCGTGTTCAGTCAAACAAGTTCACATAAATCGAAACGGAGGGAGTATTATCGTGGATCATACTCTTTCCACAAACCACTTTTACTTAGTACCAACTCATTCAATGCAAATAAGAACAAGTTAAGATAAAGAATAAAGAAGTCAGGAAACACTTAAAAAAGAAAAACATATTTTGTTCAGTGTCAAATAGTTTAAATGTCAGAAATGATTGAGATGCGAAAAAAGACAAAGGTTGTAGTATGCATGTGGACTAGGTTCATTTTAGACTTTCCAAATATTAATGCCTTCGAACAGATTAGGACAACCTCGTACAAAATTGCCTGCGGTCCATTTTCAGCCATTAGATTAAAACTGTCCACTTTTTACGTTCTTCGTCTGCAGTTCTTTTTTCATTAGACGTCCTAAATGATTAAGTTCATTTTTTATATTATGCTATACTTTCCTTACAAGTCCCTTAATTTTTCTCCATCAAATTAGGTTTTAGCCGGGGGTGGCAAACGATCAGGTCGATCCGATCCTTATTTTAGATGGATAAAAAATGAGTTATTTGGTGGATAATATAGATATTAATATTATCCATATTTTTTTTAATATGATTAATTTGTGGGAGAATTTAGTCTTCCAAACTTGAGTAACTCCTAATTTGAGGCTTTACAAATATAAAAGTTAAATAAACACATTAGTTAATCATTTGATTTTTATACATATTCGAAAAGTTTATTATCCAACCCATTTTTTAATGGATAATATAGGTGGATAAAGAAGTATATAAAATTAATCAGTAGCCAAAGACATGTCGAGCAAAAATATAAGAAAAATAAATTATTTGAAATAACGGTTGAGAAGTAATGAAGTGGGGAGCAGAAATAAGTCATGGACTAGAAATATTTTTTATTTAACTCAGGTCCCACAGCTTTTACACCTTTTAGTGTGTGTAAAGGTAGAACTGGCAACCTAGATAAGTACTACTTCATTAATATCGGTAGAGCCAGAAACAAATAAACGGTAAATAATAAACTCTAAAGTTCAATACCATACCTTAAGCTTACTCGAATTTGGAACCAACTTCTGCAATGTCTTCATCCTTTGGTTTATCTTGTCTCTCCTTTTCTAGAAAAAGAACATATAATCAATTCAAAAATCAAATTTGTTATCAGTAATTCAAAACAGTTTATGAGATTTAGAGATCCTCACTCGTTCAGATTGGTTGTGAGTCGTAACAGCAGCCAAACTCTTCTTTGTTGAAAATGAGAAAATCTTAGATCCTTTTTTCTTATCATCCTCATCTCCTGCCTCCGGCTTCTATGAGATTACAGAAAAGACCACAAAGATTTAATGTATTGCACAACATATCTATATCAAATATAATAGAATCAATTAATTACAATAAAAAAATAATACTGGAACTCTGAAATAAAGTAGGTTACTTGACAACAACAGATAAAAGTTAAACTCATCATCTGTTGTATATGGATTAATAGAAAGTACCCCAAAGAAGCATGCAGGAGCGTGGTAAAAACCATAACACAAATTCATAAGGATAATATGCATGTAAATAAATCATATATTTGCCTGAGATCTGCTGTGGCAAACGGAGTCATGTTCGTCCACCGTCTTACTAGTGCATTGTTTAGCGGAGCTTGAGTTTTCAGCCGACCTCACAGATGTTAACTTTTCTGCACCCAAATTCCGTTCCGACGTGTCAATGGTGTTTCTCCGGCTCACGCTCTGCTCAACCACGCTACTTAACATTGCATCACTATGTCCCTCGTTTAGTCCTGTTCTTTGATTTAAGGACCTGCAGATCATGTTCTTAACCTCCCGCTTTCCGGAATACTCGGTGATATCCAAGTCATTTGATATCTCCTCATAGGCAGCTCCTGTTTTCGCATGTAGCATCTTATCGTCCGTTATTTTGACGGCACCACTGTGTGATGTCATGTGCGCGGAGCCGCCAATTAAGCACGTGGTGATCCCCTGCTCGTATGTGGGCGGCTGCTTTCCTTGGTGAGAATTTGTGGTATGTGGAAAACTTGGCACCAAGGCATCCTTGGCCACACTAGTTGTGGCCGTGGTTGTTTGAGTGTCAACAAGACAGTTGTCGAACCAACGGAATATATCTTCCTCTCTATCTCCACCTCCGTCTATGGCGGACCTGGGATGATCATGTGGGATGCCAGTGGCTTGATTGACTATGGATTCAAGGGTGCCAGCATGCTTATTAGCCCATGCATATTTTATTGGGGAAGAATTGAATAAAGACTCATTATTAGGCCCTAAACCATGCATTACTAGCTGCCCGTTTTCCCACGTTAGCTCTGCTACTTCATAATCAAACCTGCAATACGAAAAGATTTGTAGACTAAATTTGATCATAAACAAGAGGAAAAACTAGATCTAACGATTGAAAAAGAGGAAGAGAGAGTACGAGGAGACATCATTAACGAAGGAATTATTGGAGTCAGAGTGAGAGGAAAGGGCAAGGTTTTGATGAGCTTGGGAATATTCCATATCCCAGTCGGGGACACACTGGCTCATCACTAAAGCCAAACAAGAAGGTGCTGTTGGCAGTAATAATGGTTTCTTAATCTTGAAGAGGTTCTTTTTCGTTTGATCATATATATATATATATACAGGCAACAAAGAAAATGGCAATGGTAGATATAGGCCGCGCACCTTCGACGTGTGATGTTGAACTTGTGGTACTGATGCGTTTTTACAGAATCTGGACTGTCAGAAGCCATGCAGAACTAATAGTATGTCATTTGCTGGAAGTGGTGGCAAATGGGCAGATTGAGTACTTTAATTTGGGCCTGTTCAAAACGGGTTAGAACAAAATGGTTCACGTGAATTTTTTGGGCCATTCGTAGCTATACCTGCTTTTTGGGTCACATTTTAACTTATACCCGTTTTGCAAAAAAAGTTACAAGCGTACCTATATTTTGCGTAACTTCAAGCATACGGGTCTGAAATAGAGTAAAACTTCAGATATTTTTGCATGAAGTTTGGCCTAACTTGCAAAAACAATCATGCAAACTTCAATTCATAGTGCAAATGGCAAACTTCAGTTCAATAAAACAACAACATGTGTTGGCTGAAGTTTTTGTTTGTAATTGCTTAACTTCAGCATTCTAGTAGCTGAAGCTTTGTTTGTAATTACTGAACCTCAGCATTCTAGTAGCTGAAGCTTTGTTTGTAATTGTTGAACTTCAGCATTCTAGTAGCTAAAGCTTTGTTCTGTATTTGCTGAACTTCAGCATGTTTTAGCTGAAGCTTTATTCTGTTTGTGATGAACTTCGGGGCTGAAGTTTGTTTTGTATTTGTTGAACTTTAACATTCTAGGAGCTGAAGTTTTTGTTTATATTTGCTGAACTTCAGCATTCTTAGAGCTGAAGTTCTAAAACAACAATGAATTTAATAGATTATGATTAGCAGCGATTGATGTTGTTCATTTCAAAGATTAAAGAATGAAAAATATTTTCGACATGAAAACAAATTACTACAGATAAATTAGAACCAAAAACCAATGTGTCTGTAAAGCTAAAATATCTAAGAGGTTAAATTATTGTGAATAAGACCAAACTGAACATAATGGGATAAGTAGTTATATATGAATCATCAGGCTAGAACGCATAACAATATCTCAATCTTCAGCATTCAGAAAACGAAAGAGGAGCTGAAGTTGTTTAAACAGTGGGTACAAGTTAAAACCTTTTTAAAAAGTGGGTATAGGTTAAATGAGGGCGACCAAATAGTGCGTCCCGTGCAATTTTTACGAGTTTTTCGCCCCAAAAATTACTTTTAGTCCGCGGTCGAAAATATCGATAGCCATAAAAGTGTATAAAATTTATATATATTAGCTATTATTTTAAGACCAATTATACTGTATCATTTTTCCTATTTTTGTCACTTATTTTTTTTATATCAATTGTTTAGTAAATGGTCTTCTTTTTATTTATCTTGTAATTGATAAATTTTTTAGGACCACACATCACTCTTTTTGAGCAAAATAAAATTTTATTAGAAAATATTAGACCACGTCTAATATTTTGTAAGTTATTGCAAATGCTAGACCATAATTCAATGTCTGGTGAGCAACCTGAAAATTATGAACAAAAACTAGATCTGAATCTAACATTATTCGGACGGAATAATTCCAAGTATTATATTTGCACAAATTTTGAAATAGTGACCAAATTTAAACAGTACCCTTAAAAAAAAAAATTAGGCAAATCAGCCGCGAAAAATGCAACCTGTCTATATCTATGTGTAAGAAGGCATTGGGTGCTTAATGAACGGGAATATCGACCCGGGTGTACGTTCTAGGAAAACATATTGACTCTTATATGCTCATTTATGAGTCCGTTTGGATTGGCTTGGTTTTTCAGTAGAAATAGCTTTTAAGCTAAAAAGTAATAAGTTGAGATTGTCCAGTTTTTTTCTTTTGGTTTGTTTTAAGTCGTTTTTAAACTTATTTCAAACAGTTTTTGATTTGTCAAACACTAAAAAGAGCTTAAAAGCTTATTTGAACAGCTTAAAAGCCAATCCAAACAACTTCTATATTTGATTGAGTTTTAAAAATAAGTATTTAAAGTTAAAACTGAAAACGATAATGTCACGACCCCCAAATCCTAACAGGCCGTGATGGCGCATATCGTGGAACTAGGCTAGCCAACCATCACTTTACTACGCTTTTGTTCAATCATAACACTTCACAATTAATAATAATCAAGCAACCATAGCAAAATTTATATAAATAAGTCTTAGCGTCCCTATAATATTCAAAACAACCTCCCAAGAACCGGAATCAATAGTCATGAGCATCTAAGAATAAATAAATCTAACTCTGCTAAAAACTATAATATAAGTCTCTGAATCGAATGATAAGACTAAATAAGGAAGGGAAATGGAGAAGTTGTAGACGCTGGACAACTACCTCGAAATCCCGTGAAATGCTGCTATCGAACCTGCGTCAGCTACTGCAGCGAGCTAGTACCTGGATCTGTGCACAGAGGCACAGGGAGTCTTTATGAGTACGCCAACTCAGTAGTAATGAAAATAAATCATAGTCTGAGTAATATAAACACACAGAACAGATACACAATTCCACAAAAGCCAGTAAAACACCAAGTCACCACGTAGTATTCATCCAATAATAAATTCGAAATTAGTTTCCAGAAATCCTTTGAAAACAAGTACAATATCAGTATATCTCAGTAAAATTTTCAGTAAAACCCAGTTTGAAACTGAAGTAAATCGTAGTTCGAAAGTTTAGTAAAACATCACAAATCTGCCCCTCGGGCCAAAATCATTGCTCATAATAGTTGCCCTCAGGCGTTCCCTCAATCACTCAATATCGATCATCACTCAGTATCAATCATCACTCAGTATCAATCATCACTCAGTATCGGCCCCGCGGGAAATCATCATCACTCAATCGATATCGGCGCTCACTGGGGGTGTGTTACAGACTTCGAAGGGGCTCCTACAGCCCAAGCGCAATGATAACATAAGGCCTGGAAGCCTTCTCATCTCTCTCATGAGGCCTGGAAGCCTCCTCACATCACTCATAAGGCCTGGAAGCCTCCTCACATCACTCATAAGGCCTGGAAGCCTCCTCACATCACTCATAAGGCCTGGAAGCCTCCTCACATCACTCAGTCAAACACTCTCAATTTGCCCTTAGGCCATAAACAAACCGGGTTCTCGACCCAAAACAGTGTTTCATTTTTCAATAAATAGTATCAAGATACTCTGAGTGTCACCATTTATCAGGAAAAGACTGAGTGTAAATCACATCATATCAAGTGAGGAAACACAGTAAAACTGTCCCAAGGGGTAAACAAGTCGGCACTAGGCCCCAAACATGGCTTACAGCCCAAAACATATCATAACATATAAATAATAATTAAGCATAAGCTTAGAAATTGGTTTCGCAACTCAATAGTTGCCCAAGTAGGGAGTATATCTCCAAAGTTTCCACCTTTGCATTTTCAAAACCCCTGAAGGGTGCATAGTCCGGGGTTTCATACCCTCAGGACAGGATTTAAAGACATTACTTACCTCAAAACTAGCCCGGAATTATTCCGCAATGCGATTGCTTATCGAATCAACCTCCGAAGGCTCAAAATCTACCAAGTTCAGATTTTTATCATCAATATATGCTTAAGGAAAAATTTCCAATCGAAAGATATCAAATTTACTCAAAAATCCGAAACCGAGCAAAAGCCGACCCCCTCGGATCCGCATCCTGAAACTCAGAAATTTTTACAGAAAAGTGTTCTTCATCTTCTCACGATTCCGTACATATAAAGAACACCAAAATTGGAGTTTGTTTGACCCCTCAAATCGACACTTGAAAGTCTCATAATCTCATGCCCCAAAATCCTATTTTTCTACTGTTTTTCATGAATTAAAGGTTGGGATTATGGTCTATAATCACCCATAAAAGATTTTTAATAATCAAATTACTTACCTTTGTGCTACGCACTGATTTTCTCTTTCAAAATTCGTCCAAAAAGCTTTCCTCCACTCAACAATGGTGTAAAATAGGGTTTAAGTCGCGGAGAGTTTATTATTTAACTGCCCAGTGATTTGCTCTCCGCGATCGCAGCCTTGGCCCTGCGATCGCACTGACCAATTCCCCCAGACCTCCGAGATCGCAAAATATCTCACGCGATCGCGGTTCAATAGAACCTCAACCTACGCGATCGCAGTCTGGCTCACGCGATCGCGAAGAACAACTGACCCCGCTCCCCACGCGTCTGGCTATCTCTACGCGATCGCAGCTCAACCCACGTGATCGCACTGCATTGGGCTCCTTCTACTCCGCGATCTCATAGAACAATCTGATCCTGCCCATAATTGACTCTCTGCGATCACACTACTTCACCCCCGATCGCAGTGAACAAAGTCACTGTGCACAAAAACCAGAAACCAGTAGTGTTTTTAAGTCCAAATGAGTCCGTTAACCATCCGAAATCAATCCCGAGCCCCTCGGGACCCCAACCAAATATACCAACACATCCCATAACATCATTCGAACTTAGTTGCACTCTCGAAACATCAAAACTAACATCAAAACACCAAAATTACATCGTATTCAAGCCTAAGAACTTTGAAATTTCTAAAATTCACCAATGATGCCGAAATTATCCAAATTAACTCTGATTGACCTGAAATTTTGCGGACAAGTCCAAAATGACATTACGAACCTGTTCCAACTGTCGGAATTCCATTTCGACCCCGATAGCCTATTTTCCACTGCCGACCGGAAATCACCAAAAACTAACTTTCGCCAATTCAAGCCTAATTCTACATCGGACATCACAAAATTGTTCTGAACATATTCCTAAGTCCCAAATTACCTAACGAAGCTATTTGAACCATAAAAGCCGCATTTTGAGGTAGTTTACTAATAAGTCAACTCTTAGTTGACTTTTCCCCTTTTTAAGGCTATTTTAAAAGGCTAATTGACTGAATTTTACTACAACCATTCGATTTCAAGCCTATCAACTCTAATACATCAATTACAGTATAACCAATCTATATCAAGTCAATAACAACAATTATACTGCAGATTTTTACGTAACGACGGACCGGGTCGTTACAGATAATTGAAGGTTTGGACATTAAAATGTTAAATTTTGTACGTAGAAACCATTACTTCACTTGAAATACTTATTAAACCAATTAGATAAAGAAAAATAAAAACCCTTCTAAAGACTTCTCTCTAACTTTCTCTCTCTAAAATCAGTATATGACGGACGCGCATTGACGTTGAGTTAACGTGCGCCTCTGCCGGCATGGGTAGGGGGAGACTAAAGAGAGTGATCCAGATCAAAACTACTAGTAAGTAACCAGTAATTGAGCAATCGAAGAGAAATGAAGACATGCAGAAACTGTTGAACTCAATGGAACAGTTGTAGAGCTCTAATGAGACATGGACGCCTTTGCATGGAGTGAATTCAGCTAGATCAACTCCAATTGATAAAGGTGAACAAAGCAAAATAGTGAAGATGCCGGAGAAGACTCCAATTACAAAGAAAATTGAGGTTGAAAGGGTGATACAGAGGAAGGAGACACAGCAGACGGAAGTAATGAAGCTAGCTACGACACAGGAAGTCCAAATTCACAAAAAACTAGATGAGGCACAAATGAAGGAGTGGGTGAACCTATTTGCTGGTAACAATTTGGCATCTAGAGGTATGAAACTCAAATTTATTGCTCTGATGGTCAAAAATAGTTGAGCTAGATAATTATGAGGTTGAGCGAGAAACTATGAAATGGAAGCATGCATTGTACTTTATGTTGTGCCTCAATTGATGTTTTGGATTGATTTATTGTTGTACAGTGGAATTTTGTTAGCAAACCAAAAATCTACTTCCATAATGATGGCTATTTTGTGGTAAAAATCAGTAGTGTGGATGATAAGGATGTTTTGCTGATGTCTGGACCTTATATGGAAAGAAACAAACCTATAATTGTTAAAACTTGGTCGCCTAGTTTTGATTTTAGCAAGGAAGTTTTACAGACTATTCATATATGGGTAAAACTACCCAAATTGCACTGAATTGTTGGAGCATGGACTCCCTTAGTAGGATTGGAAGTGGCTTAAGAGTGCCACTATATGTAGATGAGCGCACATAAAAAATTGAGAGGATCTCCTATGCAAGGCTATTGGTAGAAATGGATGTTACAAAGGAGATGCCTACTGTTCTAAAGGTTATGGATCCTAAGGGCAAAGTTTTTGAGCAACTAATTGACTATGATTGGGTACCTGAATCTTGCCACACCTGCCTCCAGGTTGGTCGTAGCTGCAGGGCAGCACAGACAGTTATAGAGGGTAAGAAAAAACAACAAAAACCAAGGATGGAGTGGAGGAGAAGAACAGAACTAGACAAGACTGAAAAAGGTGAAAATGTTCCAACTAAAAGTGTAATACAGACAAGCAAGGTAGTTGATACTGAGACTGAGCAATTACCAAACTGGGAACTAGCTAAAAGGAAATCTGCAGCTAAAAGTGGGCTGGCTAACATAAGATGTGATACTGGCATTAATGTTGTGAATGGGTTTAGTCCACTCAGTTTTGAGATAGCTGACATAACTGTGGAGAAAGGTCAATGTAGCTACCAAGGATATACTGGGGATCCAAAATCTAAACAACCAAATAAATGAGCCTTATAGCTTGGAATGTGAGGGGTGTAAATAAAGTAGCAATGATTCCCAAAAAAGCAAAACCTCACTAGACCGAGGCCCATTGCTAGATAAGAAAGGAAGTAAAGAAGTTCATTGTAAATAATGATGTAGCACTGATAGCTATACTGGAAAATAGAGTCAATGAAGAGAATGCTAGCAGAGTAATACAAAAGATTGCAACTAACTGAAAATGGTGTGCAAACTATTCACATAACTCAAAAGGTAGAATATGGATTGTTTGGGACCCAAACAGACTGGAGTTTGAAGATACTAACATGAGTACTGTCATGGGAGGCTTTCCATCCATGCCCCATGACCCCTTGGACGCGCCCCGTGGCGTCCTAGCAAGCCTCCCAACGCCTAGCGCCACGGACGGCCCCGTGGTCTTGGCCGCTCCAAGTGACAAGCGCGCAGGTGCCTCTGTCGCCCCACCAATTTCCCTCGCTAGCGCCCAGCCGCAAGCAGCTGCCAACAGCGCCGCGCGCGCAGATTGTGATGCCTGAGACAAAGTTGCTGCCAACGGACCTGTATCTACCTTTGTAGAAAACCAAGTCCTTTTCTTTGTAAATATAAAGTAGCTTTATTTCATGTACTTTCATTATGTTTCTCTAGCGTAGTTTAGTCTAATCATGTAATGTTGGTTTATTTTTTTAAAGCATTATTAGGGGGTATCAAGCATTCAAAACTTTCTAGCAAG
>ML284370.1:0-11488 GCA_005239495.1 Nicotiana undulata
TCATATAGGTTGGAAGTGAGTCAAGTACAGAGTTGATCAAGGTCAATCTTCCTCCCATAGACATATATTGTGCTTTCCATCTAGATAGCTTCTTCTCACATTTTTCAATGACTGTGTTTCACATTTCCTTCGACTTAGACTTAGCACCTAATGGCATACCAAGGTAGACCGCAGGAAGAGATCCTACTTCTCCTCCCAGAATCAGTGACAGAAGCTCCATGTCAGGCACTTCATTAACGGGGAAAAGGTGGCTCTTTTTCCAGTTAATGTGTAAAGCTGATATTCCTTCAAACAAAACCAGGATAATTCTCAAATACCTCAACGCCTCCTCTTGTGCATCACAAAAAATTAGGGTGTCGTCAGCATACTGAAGATGTGTAATTTCCAGGTTTTTGTTCCCAATTCTTGCAACCTCAAAGCCTCTGATCCATCCATTGCAGTTTTGACCATGTTGTTTAGACCCTCCATAACTATTATGAAAAGAAAATGAGATAAAGGATCTCCTTGTCTTAACCCGCTGTGTGCAGGGAAGAAGCCTTCAGGGGACCCGTTAATGAGGATAGAGAATCTAACTGTGGAGATACAAGCAGTCATCCAGTTGATCCATTTCTTCCCAAAGCCCGTTAGTTCCAGCATTTTCAACAAAAAACTCCAATTAACATAATCGTATGCCTTCTCGATGTCTAGTTTGCACAAAATTCCTGGCTTTTTTAGTTTGTTCCTAGAATCCACTGCTTCACTGGCTATTAGAACAGCATCCATTATTTGTCTTCCTTTGATGAAGGCCATCTGCTGTGCATCCACCAATTTATTTATCACCCTCTTAAGTCTTTCTGTTAGAACCTTTGAAAGTAGTTTATAAAAGCTGCCTATTAGACTTATAGGCCTAAAGTCCCTTAATTCCTTGGCTCCCTTCTTCTTAGGAATCAAGGCTATATATGTTGCATTGAAACTTCTTTCAAATAGTTCTTCGGAGTAAAAGTTGTGGAAAGCTTCCATGATATATGATCCATCTTTCAACTATGTACTGTTTAGCTGATTGTTAATCATGTACATTGCAAACCGCAGAAAGCTTGACATCGGGCGTCTAGTGTCAATTTGCTCTTTACTGGTGCTGTATGTAAGCAGAATATTACCCCCCAGATATGTAACTTATAAAGAAAGGGGAAGTAAGTGACTAAACACACAGGGACAACCCCATACATATATCAAGCACACAATAGCGTAAAAGAAATCAGAAAAGATCATGAATGCTCATGATCAGTGACGGACCTGGTGTATTACCAGCGGCTTCAATTGAAGCCATAACTTTCGATGCGGAGTAAAAATTTACATGTAGAAATTTATTAAACTTGCAAAAATAGTAGATACGAACCCATAATTTTACAAATATAATGGGACCAATACTAAAAACCTTAAAAGCTGAACCCATAGGATTTAAATCCTGGATCCGCCTCTGCTCGTGATACAAGACTGAAGGGAACATAATTAAATTTTTACACTAATTTAAATTATTCTCTATTTAATCCAGAATTCTTGCTCTAGTAGTTCCTATAGTTATTTTCCTGTGTTACATAACCCTTACCCTGATCTAGCCATGTCAAATGTATATACATGGGTATGGGCACTTAGATGCATCAAGATGTGCTAAAAATTAGCAAAGACCACATGTATCCTGTTATATTACCATGTCGGTTGAGAAAATGGAATGTGCTCTCTTTATATGGATTTCGGCGGTCCTCACATCATGAACTACATTTTAGGGTTTAGTTAGGTTCAAAGTTCATATTCTTCACATGGTATCCGAGCCAGGTCATTCCTATTCTTGGTTTACACAATGTTGGATCCCCATGTTATGTTATTCACGCTCAAGTTAACCAGGCCAAGGCGGCGGCTGTTAGATATCCCCACATTGGTTGAGCAAGCGAGTTGTTGTTCCTTATATACTTTTGTCATTCAATGAGCTAGCTTTGTGATTGAGTTAGACCCAAGCACTTTCTTCACATACCCATATTAGATATTACTCAAGAGTATTTTAAGAAGATAACCGGGGAAGGTGGGCGTGGCTCCCATGGAAGACAAGATGCAGGAAGCTAGACTTAGATGGTTCGGTCATGTGCGGAGGAAAAACCTGGATGCCTCAGTAAGGAGGTGTGAACGACCGACCTTGATGGGTATGAGAAAAGGTAGAGGGCGGCCTAAGAAATATAGGGGAAAGGTGATCAGGCAGGACATGGGCGGCTGCAGATTCCGAGGACATGGCCCTTAATAGGAAGTTGTGGAGGTCGAGCATTAGGGTTGTAGGTTAGGAGATAGGAGACTAGTCTGATAGTGTTTTGTTATACGCTGCTAGTGGCTCCAATTGTGTCCTTAGTACTTCATTAGGGTTGTGGGTTAGGTTGTAGGAAGCTAGTCTGGTAGTGATTTGCCTTAGGATGTTAGTGGCTCTTGTCGTGTCCATATTACTCCATTGCGTCTGTACTGTGCTATTATTAATGCTTAGTGTTATTGCATTCCTCTCTATTTCCTGGTTATTGTGTTGCTTGTGTTATCTTTCTGGATTTTTTTTGTTGTTAATGCTGCATAGTCTCGTTCCGTTTTCTTGTGCTGAGGGTCTATCGGAAACAGCCTCTCTACTCCTCCGGAGTAGGGGTAAGGTCTGCGTACACACTACCCTCTCCAGACCCCACTTGTGGGACTTCACCAAGTTGTTGTTATTGATGTTGTAGTATTTTAAGAACTATTATTTATTTTATTTTCAATAATTTCTTGGTTGTGACGGATTAATAGTCCTATTTAGTTTAGTTTAGAGTTTTACCATTATTTGAACTTTTCTACTTGTTATTTGACGGTGACTTTGTGGGATTCTCGGCAAAGTTTCGTGATTTTCTAATTTAAGAAAACAGTACTTGCCACTTTCACGGTGTTAGATTAAACTATCAGCAAATTGTAGAACAAATTTGGTAATCAAGTCGTGTTGCTGTGATTTTGCTTGTTGAGGAATTTTATGTAAAGCTCTAACCCCATTTGTGTACAAACCTGCAAATCCTTTAACTTAACGCCTGCAGCAACCGACACCAGAAGCTGCTTCTCTGAAAGAATTGGCCTCAACTGTGACACCACATTTTTAACTGCATTTAAAAAAAGTGAGTAGAACAGCAAAATCACCACCAATTTTCAAAATATCCAATAAATATGAAAAAGCAATCAATCTGGAAGCTGCAGGTTCTTTAGCGCCTAAAATCTGTAACACAGAGTTGTATGCTGAAAGCGAAAAGTTGTATTAGTCATGACAAATGTTATTGCTACGATCATTTTTTCCCTTATGCAGCCAACCAAATGATCCCTCTTTACAATAGGTTGCTTTACAACTTTATCTTACGGTTGCTTAGTTCTAACATTTAATTGAGGAAATATTATCTTTCACTTAATTCTCCCTGTACATCCTCAAAATGGAAATTTTACAACTACCGAAACAGAAACAGAATTATTGCGGAAAAATGGACTTCAAATTCTCCCCCAATTGTTGAAAGGAACGTAAGAATTTGTTTTTTAAAAAGGTGATGAGAGAAAGGAAAAGAAATGCACCATACCTACTTGAGGCTTCACAGAGAATATAATCACATCACTGTCTTCAACCACCTGCTCGGACAAAAACAAGAAACATGTTAAATAAGAATCTTCAAAGAACCAATAAAAAGTTATAAGAGAGATAAAGTGAGAAAACTAGAATCAGTTACTAGAGCTCAGATTTGTCCTATTTCCAGAAACAACAAAAGATAGTTTTTTTCTAGAGAAAACCGACAATGCAGGCTGCATTTAATGTTTTAAAATAAAAAGATCTTCAGAAAAACAAAAAAAACAAAAAGATCACTTAAGCAAATAGAGAAAGACGATAGTGAAAGTATTTGTTATTCCTACGATGAGATGATCTTGAGGTGATACTGACATAGCAATTGCTAAGTATTTGTGAACTCAGGTCTTAAATGGTGAGTCTCTTTGCTTGAACAAGATTTTTGAGGTCAATCTGAATCTAAGAACTTTGCTTTGTATTATAGTTATTATTTTATCTGAAAAAATGTCTTCCCGCTAACGTATTCAAGGTCACTTGTCTTGCATCAATACAAGCAATAAGCAAGTCAGTCGCAGCAATAATTGTATCGTTTACCGATATTCTAACTTATCAAAATTAATAACTTTGATTGTCCTATTAATAGCCTGTAAGGAGAGCTTGAAAACATCAATAATTTGAAGCATTTATATTACTAATTTTGTTGTCTGAACAGATGATCCAATCAATTCGGGAAGGAAAAAACAAATGATCGACAAGATTGTCCTGTTACTTTAGCATTTTTTTTTGTCAGCAAAAAAATTACCTGAGTATTATTGTCAAAGACAGTAACCCCAAAAGACTCAAAAGCAGTACGACGAGCGGATCCTGTGTGGGCAGTTCGAATACGAGAAGCAGGCAATATCCCAGATTTAACCACACCTCTAGCTATGCTTTCAGCCATTTTTCCAGCTCCTATGAACCCCACCTTGTATGAATCGCTTGGAATCGGACAAATATTCTCCATCGCAAAACAATGATATTACGTATATTCTGATAGCGATTAAAAAGAGGAAAACAAGAGTCAGTCTCAGAAGCATTTCATCGAACAGCTTGATTGCAAAATAGATTTCCCAAATCCACAGCAATGGAATGTAGAAGCATAAGATGACTCAAACTAAAACCCAGAATTAGAAACAAGAAATATAAGAGGAAACATTCAGAAATCAGGAGAAAAAGCGAAGGTGACGAACCTGAAGTCAGTGAAGAAAGCAAGGCAAGGAGTAGCTGATATTGTGGTTTATAATGAACAATCTTTCTCCTATTTGAACTAAACTACTTTGCTATAAGTGACTGTTTAGTCCTTATACCCTGCACATATTTGCATACTCGATTACTCACTGCTATTTTAGATATACATGTTCTCCCTCTTTTTCGAACCATGTGGTACTAGCATCCATTATTTCTTTTCAGATATACATATATTTTTGTCACATTATTACAGCCTTACCATAAAATTTTAGAATTGAAATCTTTTCCATCAGAAGTAATTTTGCAATGCAATGCTGAATTTTTTGTACACTCCATTTGGTGTTAAAAATTAATTTTACACTTAAAGCGTTTCAAACTAATATTTGTCATTAACAGCTTGTTTGGAGGGGTGTTACCAATTGTATCGTATTGTATTGTTTTTTGGGAACAATAATTGTTTTGATTGTTTAGTTAAAATTAGTTGTATTGTATTGTTAAATCCATTGTTCTGGAACAATGAAAAGTCCTATTTTTTGGAACAACCGATTTGGTGTGGTGGGATCGTTTCTTATTTTTCTTTCTAATTATGCCCTTACTTTATAATTATATTTTACCTTTTATCTTCTTCTTTTTTTAAATAATAGCAAAGTCTCTCTCTCATATAATTCTATAATAGAATTTTGCGTGAAGTCAAATAACCTATATAAATTCTCAAAGACAACATCCCAAATATAACCTATATAATAACCTACATACGTGAAAAACTCATTTTGTTCTTCTGTCGCTTCTCCATACTCTTCATGTAAAGGTTTTGTTTTACTTTTGTATGAATGGGGTCTACTTAACATTTTTTTTAAAATTTTTATTATTATGATCTAATTATGAATATAGTGTACTACTTATTATTATTTTGTAATATTATTAACTTGTTCAACTAATTTCAATAGATTTGCATGAATTTAATTGCTTAATCTACATATATCTATAAATGAGGGCCCTAAAGCAGTGACGTGGCTCATTCTATGACCAAGAAGGCAGTTTATTTTTTTTTCTCAAATTTATTGCTATTTTCTTTATTTTTTCTCATTTACTTTATTTAAGTTAAAAAAACAAAAGATGCAACTTTTCATGCTTTTAAGTATTCTCGTTGTATCTTCTCTTCAATACTTTAATTAACCCCTGAGTTCATGGAACCTTTTCATTTTCAGGCAGTTATTGGAGATTTGTTAGCCATAAACGACATAATAAGCCGCAGGAACAACAGAAACATATATAATGAGAAGGACATGAATACGTTAAATGTTAAGGTAATATATTGATGAATTACATTTTTGGTTTATCTATCTCTTTCTTTGTTATATTAGTTAATCCTTACTCAGTTATGAGTTGACATCTTGTGCCCTTTTCATGTTTTGGATGAATT
The DNA here is from genome assembly GCA_005239495.1 of Nicotiana undulata. Classification (NCBI taxonomy): domain Eukaryota; kingdom Viridiplantae; phylum Streptophyta; class Magnoliopsida; order Solanales; family Solanaceae; genus Nicotiana; species Nicotiana undulata. The sequence continues at coordinate 6,225 of ML284370.1, forward strand.
ATCATGTAAGTTTCTCCGCTTCTCTCTCTCTCTAAAATGTTGATTAAGGTAGTTTATGCTACTACTGCTGGCCTTTCGGATCATCCACATTGGAGGTTGTATATTCTAATTATTCCTCTGAATTTGTCATTCCTCCGACAAAGCCGATCTTTGTTTGATGCTTAATTAGCAATTATTTATCTTCTCTAATGTGTTTTGATTCATAATTATTTCTGAATTTACATGCTTTGAAACGACCACCTATATTCTGGAGCCTACTATTAGTATTCTCTGATGTGTTTCGTAATTGTTTGTGTCCAAGCATCTTGAATCGTTTATTTTGTGGCTAATAGAATGATATATTCATTTTGCTAATTCACGTCATTGTTCTCTGTTTGTTTTTTTGTTTTTTTTGGAAATTTTCTTAATGTAGGAATTGCATTACCCCTATTTTTACCAAATGATTGGTCATAGATAACATTTGATATTGAGAAAAGTTTGAATTCTCTCTTAGATGCTCGCACTGTCAATAATTCATACTAAAAGGAAACTCAAACTAAAGTAAAAGCCTAAGGGAAAGCAAAAGATGGACGACATGTCAGGTTTATATTTCTAATTTTTACAATAACATATTTTCTCTTTTCCTTAGTTATTTTATTTTACTTTTATAATTTAATTCACATATATTAATTTAAATTAGTAGAGTCACATTTAATCGCAATTATTTCTTACATGGAGTATTATCGTTGTCAAAGGTTTAGAATGTCAATAAGCTCTTTGTAATTCTATATTGCAGTTTTTTTTTCTTTTATTGGAGAATAGAAAGATGTGTTTTATAAGGAGACACAAGTAAAAAGATAATCGTCAAAGAAAATTAAGGGAAAAAGACGATGAAACCAACATAAAAAGAAGAGGGACATAAGTGATGTCAATCACGCCAGCCATATTACTTCTTCTTTCTTTTGTATTTTTAAAGTGCCAAATTTGAAATAACTAATACTCCTAAGAAACTTCTTTCAAATTTAAAGGATAAACTTTTTAATTATGCAAGAAGGACAAAATATCTAATGCGCACACAATTTTTAATTTGAAACAAAATCTTTAAAATATGAGCCACCACTTGTGATCACTCTCCTTTTTTACTTTCTACATCCCAAATGATTGTTGGGATTCAGAGTATCACAGTTAACACACTAAATTTTATTTCACTTTTTTTTCTAAATATGTTTATATATTTAAGAGATGCATGAATACTAGAAAATTTGTGTTCATAATAGGTTATAGCATTTAATCTAAAGCATGCTTAAAAAATATACACCTATAATAATCAAACAAAATTAGTTTCTCAAATTGTAGTATAAATAGACAAACTGATCACTTTCTAAAATTATTAAAGTTTTTAATATGCGCATGAAGCGCGAGTAATTCATTATTTATATATAAGACATAATTAGTGATAAATTAGTAGAAAGAGATTTTTTTATATAATTTTTATGTGTAATTCCTGATAAATTAAATATTTAAAATAATTGAGGGCATTTTTGTAAACTTATCGGTTACAGTACAATACGATATAGTCAAACCAAACAACAAAATGTTATTTAACAATAACAAACAATACAAATATTATATTCATAAAACGATACAATACAATACAATACGATACATTATAAAACGACGGGTAACAATGATCCAAACATAGTGTAAATTATTTTGGTCATACTATGACATACATAAAATTGTTAAACATTTAATCTTTTTACATCAGTATTTTTTATTCGTTTATATCCTTGAAAGAGCGATGAAGTGCTTTAAACCCAAAAAAAAAGAACAATTAAGTCTTGAGGTTTCAGCCTAGCACCTTACACTAGAATGTGTCTATTTATGACAGAATGAGCTTTCATCATGCTTGGCATGGGCCAACAATATAGAATCTGGCTGCTCCTTTTATTTCTGTGTCTCTATTGTGTATAGGTCAAAATTAACTAAGAAAATTCAGCAAGAAGTATTATCAGAAGTAATTTGACCTAGGTCGATCAGTGATTAATGGAACTCACTGACGAGCAGTCGATTACAGCCAAGGTCATGTGTTAAGAGTAACAGCTGCAACTAGTTTTGTAATAGGATCTTTACAGAGAATATTCCATTGAATATTCTCTGTACATGTACTTTTCGGGATGTTTAAGGGTATGTCTCATATAAATAGAAAGGTAGAAAAGATGAAAGGCATGTAAGATTCTTTGATAAGAACTCTCTTGAAAAGCGGACTCTCTAGATAAATACAAAGATCACATTTTTAAATAGATTCATCTTTTTAGATTATTCTATATCATTCCCATCAGATCCGAGAAAGCCTTTAATATTCTCATAGTTACTTAGCATTCATCATTGTCAGAATCATTCACCTCATTCAATATTGGGTGAATCAGTCTTTTTATTTACATTTAGTGTCATTGATTGTTATTTAATGCTCGATATTTCCATCGCATTATTGGACTTCAAACATTAGATATACGTTGCATTAAACTTGTCCCGACACTATATGTTATTATAGATCTAAAGTTATTATCTTTAACTATGATTAACCTCTCAAATATTAAATTAATTAGTTTAACCAAAGGTTCACATTTTTTGGTCAAACAATTTGGCACCGTCTGTTTGGATTTCCTAGTCAAAGTCTTAGTTTCTTACGGACCTATAAAAAAACGCAAAACCATATACTTTCTTCTGTATATAGATCTGACATGGCGAGTAACGGAGAAGAAAGAATGAAGGTGGTAGCCGATCTCACCACCAACCTCTTAAACGCCATCAACGAGGTCTCTGAAACAGAGGGTGAGGACATAACACCAAACGCCTCTCCCAAGCGGAGTGGCTCACCCCTTCCTCACGTAGTATCACTACTTCTCACGATAAATGAGCCTCCACGTCCACAACGGAAGAGGCACCATCAGCGGTGAATAAGCTGCTCGAAGCCTGGCTGACAAACACGTTGACCAGCATCCTTGACAAGCCCGCTCAAAAGGCGATCAGAGAGAACACAAGGACCTGCGTTACACCAATCACAGTCGAGCAGCACGACCCTCCTTCTCCACTTTTAGGCAAGTAACGCTCACAATGTTAATAATGCAGGTGACGATACCCTGGTAGCCATTTTAAGGAAGATGGAGGAAATGGAGAACGGAAACAAAATGCTCCGAGACCAAATAAAAGAGCATCAAGAAAGGGTAGACAAAATACAGGGCGCCCCAAAACTCTTACCAAAAATAGACGCCGGTCGATTTGTTGAGCAGTCGTACAGTGATGAAGTCGCCCTACATGCCATACCTAAATCCTTCAAAATTTTGTCGTAACTGGAATATACGACGGTACGACAGACCCTAAGGATTATGTGACTCACTATTTCACCGCAAAAAAAGGCAACGACCTCACCAAAGTGCAAGTATCCTCCATCTTATTGAAAAGATTTGGTGAAACCCTCACCGGGGGTGCATTAACTTGTATTCACAGCTGTTTGTGCGCTCCATTGAGACATTTGAAGAGATGATCGGAAAGTTTGTAATGACCCATGTCGAGCTAAGAAAGCAGAGGCGAGAGTGAATGATATATTTTCCATCAAACAATCACCCGGTGAAAGACTAAGGGACTTCCTCGCTCGGCTCAACCGTGTAAGTATGACCTTACCGAATGTATCGGAAGGAATGGCTATAGCAGATTTCCAGAATGAGTTGAACAGAAGCGGTTCAAAGGCGACCAGAAAGTTGTTGAGTCATCTCATGAAATATTCCCCGGCCATTTGGGACGAAACACACAACGCATATTGCGCCGAAGTCTAAGCTGACGAAGATGACCTAAACGGGCCAACCCAACCGTTGACCTCAATACAGGCCGAGTCCAGGAAAGATCGGAGAAACGGCAACAAAAGAGATCTTGCAGGTCCACGAACCAACCGAGAAAGACATAAACCGTATGTCAGAGGTGCCATCGTGTCGCCTTCCCGCCACGACGAAGGCCCATCTAGGTCAAGAACAGGGACTCACCAAAGCCATAGAGGTATGCCTCCCTTACTATCTGCTCACAATTTATGTGTTTCACCCTGAGAAATAGTCTACGCACTGGAAGCTCGGCCAAAAAGTGAAATGGCCGCAGAAGAAGAGGGTCGACCCGAACACTAGGAAGTCAAACTCCCTCTGTGAATTCCACAAGGAACGAGGTCATAAAATCGAGGACTGCATCACTCTAAGACAAGAGGTCATGAACATGATTCACCAAGGGCACCTGAAAGAGCTGTTAAGCGACCGAGGAAGGGCCAACTTTGCTCGAGGACACGAACAACACCAGATCCCACCAAAACCACCTTCTCCAACTCGAACCATTCAAATGATCATCGGAGGGGGCGATGACGCATCTATCAACATCGTAAAATTCACAACCACCCACAAAGTCAAACGGTCGATCACTCACGAACGGTACGGCGAACTCGAAGAAAGTATCATCTTTGATAAGTTAGATACCCATAGTTTGGTTTTTCCTCACTACGATGATCTTGTTATCACTTTACGCATACTAGATACAAATGTGAGACGTATTATGGTGGACGATGGGAGCGACGCGTGCATTATCCACCCTCGAGTACTTGAACAGATGAAACTCGAGGATAAGATAGTGTCACGCTGCATCATACTAACCGATTTTAACAATGCAGTTGAACGGACATCTAGAGAAATCACACTCCCCGTCCTCGTACGCGGCATCACTCTGGAAACCACATTCCACATCATGAATCAATGCATGTCGTACAACGACATAATAGGTCGGCCTTGGATACACGCCATAAAGGCCACCCCCTCCAGCTTGTACCAAGTCATCAAATTTCCCACCCTATGGGGAGTATTCAGCATCTGAGGGGACAACGCACTTCCCGAGAATAATATCGCATCGCTCGGGATTGCAGATACACCCAACAAATGAAGGGCAAATCCAAAGAGGCATAGAAATTAACAAGGTCGAGCAGTGATGAAGGGAACGACTTCATCAAAGACCCCGAAATCGTGGAGGCCACGGGATCAACTATAGAATATCTCTACCCCGTCCCACTCGACGACAACCACCGTAGCAAAAAAACTTACTTCGGCCACAAACGTCATGAACTAGGTAAATTCTGTCATTTCTTAACTAATAATGCATACTTGTTTGCCTTTTCCCAAGAAGACATGCCAGGTATCCCGAAAGAGATAGCGACACACAAATTTAATGTCAATCTATTTTACCCCCCCCCCCCCCCC
>ML284370.1:11625-38982 GCA_005239495.1 Nicotiana undulata
CCCCAGTAAGGCAAGTTAGGCGGAAGTTCAATTTTGCAATAAACAATGCAGTCCGCGAAGATGGTTGAAAAACTGCTGGAAAACGGCTCCATCAGAGAATCAAAATACACCCAATGGGTCGCCAACGTAGTCATGGTGAAAAAGAAGAACGAAAAATCGTGGATGTGCGTAGACTTCACATATTTGAACAAAATATGCCGGAAAGACTCATTCTCGCTGCCACATATCAACCAATTCATTGATGCAACGGCAGGGCGTAAACTGCTAAGCTTCTTAGACGCATACTCGGGCTACAACCAGATCCTCATAGAAGAGGAAGACCGGGATAAAACCACATTCATCACCTACCAAGGAACGTATTTCTACAGGGTGATGCCTTTTGGATTGGAAAACGCAAGGGCAACGTATATGAGGTTGGTGACAAAGATGTTCAAAGACCGACTCGGCAAAACCATAGAGGTCTACACAGACGATATGTTGGTCAAGTCCAAAAGGAAAGATGATCACATCGATCACCTGAAAGAAGCCTTCGATATACTCATGCGATACAGAATGAAATTGAATCCTGAAAAGTACGCATTGGGCATGACCTCGGGGAAATTCCTAGGCTTCCTAGTATCACAACGAGGCATCGAGGTCAACCCCGACCAAATCAAAACTATAGAGGGGATACCGAAAAATTTAACCAACAAAAAACAAGTTCAGAGGCTGACCGGCTGTAAGCCGCTCTGTAGAGATTCATTTCACGATCGTCCGACATATGCCACAAGTTCTTCGGTGTACTCAAGAAAGATAACAACCTCCAATGGAACTCCGAGTGTGTCTACGCCCCGAAAGAGTTAAAGGCCTACCTATCATCACCCTCACTACTCTCTAAGACAGAACTTGGAGAACATCTCCTCGTTTACCTGGCCATGTCCGATGTGGCGGTGAGCGTAGTCCTGGTCCGAATAAATAAAAGTACGCAATCTCCCGTCTATTACATTAGAAAAACCTTAGTCGACGCCGAGACGAGGTACCCCCACCTCAAAAAATTGGCCCTGGCCTTGGTCGTAGCTTCACGAAAGCTTAGACCCTACTTCCAGTGCCACCCATCTTGGTAGTCACGACTTTTACCTTGAGGAGTATTTTGCACAATCCTGAACTTTCGGGGAGGTTGGCCAATTGGGCCATAGAATTAAGCGAACATGATATCACATATCAACCGCAAACGGCAATAAAGTCGCAGGTACTTGCCGACTTCGTCACCGACTTCAGCGTAAAAATAATACTTGAAGTCAAAAGAAAAGCCGCCAACACCTCCCCTCAAATACAAATTCTATGGATTTTGTACACCGATGACGCCTCTAATGTATCAGGGTCCGAACTGGGACTCATACTCGAGGTCCCATCAGGCGAAGTAGTTTGCATGTCCATAAGATGCCCGGACATGACTAACAATGAGGCCGAGTAAGAGGCCGTGATTTCAGGATTAAGGCTAGAACTTAAGTACGGAGCTAGGTGAGTCATCCTACGCTGCGACTCTCAACTAGTCGTCAATCAAGTCACAGGGACTTTCCAGATCAAAGATCAAAGGTTACAAAAGTATCAAGTCGAGATCTGCAAGTTGTTGCCCGAATTTGATCAATGTCAGCTCGACCAAATCCCTCGAGCACAAAAAATCGAAGCAGATGGCCTCGCCAAACTAGCGGCGGCCACTAAAATCATAATAGGAGAAGGAAACGTGGTCACCCTCCTCCACTCATCGATCGATCAATTTTAGGTAAGGACTATAAACCTAACTTGGGACTGGTGCAACCGTATTTTACATACTTGCAGGACGGCGTCTCCCAGATGATAAAAAAGACTCCAAAAAGCTTTGAATGTAAGCGTCAAGGTACAACGTCACAAACAACGACCTATACAAAAGGTCGTACGGCGGGCTGACGAGCGTATGGCGTATATATAATTTTAGCTCGTACTCTGTCAAATAATAGTATAGAAAGATGTCGAACCCACAGAGATTGGTTTATCTATTCTACAGACGTTTCTTGTTTTAATTACTATTTGAGAAAATCAGAAAGAGTTGGGTTGTAAATTAACTAACTAAAAATGCATGAATAGCGCAAATAGAAAATATTTTATCTTTTACAAATATAATAAAAAGGTGTTGGGATCTTGACTTCACTTAATATTTCTATTATATTGTAGAATTATTATTCCTCAATTTCTATTTCTCAAAAATGTATAAATGCCTCTCACGATTACAAATATATATTATTACTCAAGTTGAATAATTAATTGCACTCCTCTCGGTTATACAAATTAATTTTCAACATAGTAATACTAAAGAACCAGAAATATATGATTGAACTAAAACATGCTCTTATTAGTAAGTCCCTTTCGGTTACCCTACTTGTTATAACTGATTATTACACTATTCGCCTCTCTCGATTACAAATAAATGTAAAATTAGTTATAACATAAAAGAGATAGATGTTACTGAATAAATATTAACATATATCAATACTACACTTAACTATATTATTTCTTCCGCCTCTCTCGATTACAGAATTAATAAATAGTTAATATGTAGTACAAGATAGATAGATGTTAATAAATTAAACAACGTCTAACTGTAAAAGCAGATAAAAGTTAAATAAATTTTAGCTCAAGCATGTGAATGTGAGGAATAATATCTACTATTATATAGAAATATTAAGATCCATCTTTCTCCCAACACAAGGAAAGTTACTCCATACTGGAATTAGTACTAACAATGGAAATATTCTTGTCCATTAAATAAGAAAATAGAAAGAAATATTCGAGAAGAATAATTCCCCCTATTTAATTAAAAGCAGGAACTAGAGTAATTTCCTACACTGAAATTTATTTAGAAACAACAACTAAATCAATATTGTGATTTAAAAGGAAAGACAATTCGATACTAGTGAAAGAAATAAAATAGAGAAGCTTATTAAGAATTTGAATTAAGACTTCTAGCTCTAAGCTTTCTCTCCGTCTCCTCCTCTGATCAGCAACGTCTTCTTATATAAGAAAATTTCATGATGACATCTCGATTTGGTTCTAGATTTCATCATGGCAAATCTAGATTTCACATTTGCAGAGAATTCATAACTTTAAATTTAGATTTCGTCGATTTCATCATGGCAAATCTAGATTTCACATTTGCAGATATGAGAATTCAAATTCTCGATTTGGTGCTAGATTTCCATGGCAAATCTAGATTTTGAATTTGCAGAGATGAGAATTCTGCCATTCTAAGTTTAGATTTCATCATGGCAAATCGAGACTTTGTGCATTGTCAAGGTAGTAATGAATCATAGCTCGATCTTACACTTCTTTGTTGTATTTTTCTTCAATATTTGTTTTTTTTTTTTTTGTTGCACACGACAATTCTTCTATAATTATACCTGCAAAATAAAGTATAAAATATGGAGGAAACATGATAATTTATATATTTTTATGAGAAAAATTATGTGGTTAATATCAGATAAAATGTACTTATCAAATTCTCCCACACTTAAATATTTGTTCGTCCTCGAACAAAGGAAAAACAAAAACATAAAGCTAAACACTTTAAGCAAAATCATGAAAACTTTCGNGGCCCCTAGAGAAATGCTTAGGCCCAAATCAGACACACGCATTCTACAAGAAGTCCTCGAAGGCCACTGCGGAACTTATTCTAGCAATCGTGCTCTGGTCAGATGTCTCATACGAGCAGGCTACTACTAGCCCACCATGAAAAAAGAGGTCGCCGACTTCGTGAGAAAATGCAAGCAATGCCAAAAATAAGCCTCTATGATCCACCAAGAGGGCGAACACCTCCACTTGGTCACCTCACCTTGGCCTTTCATCAAATGGGGAATGGACATCGTCGGCCCCCTCCCAACAAGGCAAGGTAATATACGATTTCTTTGGGTTTTAACTGACTATTTTTCTAAGTGGGTGGAAGCAGGAACATTCGCCCCAATACCCGAACATGAAGTGATCGCCTTTATATGGAATAATATTGCCTGCCGCTTCGGCCTCCCTAAAGAGATCATTGTGGCATCGGACCCCAATTCACCGGGAAAAAGATCGTTGAGTTCTTCAAGAAATGGCATATCAAACAAATACTCTCCACCCCATACCATCCCGCGGGAAATGGGCAGGCGGAGTCCTCCAACAAATAAATACTGAACATCATGAAGAAAAAGCTCGAGAACGCCAAGGGACTATGGCCGGAACTACTGCCGGAAGTGCTATGGGCATACCACACAACGCCAAAAACAAGCACATGAGAGACACCCTACTCATTAGTCTATGGGACTTATGTAGTAATATCAGTCGAGGTCGGAGAATCAAGTCTGAGATACTCCCATGAGAGCGGGTCGAGGAATGACGAAAGCAAAAGGCAGGACCTCGACAAAGCCGAAGAACGGAGAGACATGGTCTACATAAGGATGATCGCCCAAAAACAACAGGCAGAATGCTACTACAACAAAAAAGCCAAGGTCAGACCACTCAAAGTCGGGGATTACATACTCAACGCCAAAACACAAGCAAGCAAAGACCCTCGGGAAGGCAACCTGGGAACGAATTTGGACGGCCCATACAAAATCACGGCAACAGCAAACAAAGTGTCGTTTCAACTAGAAATGATGGAAGGAAAACTACTACCAAACAATTGGAGCATCGCCCACTCAAGTACTTTAACTTCTAAGGAAAAATGTTCTCTGAGCCGTACTCTTTTTCCCTCACCTGAGTTTGTCACAATTGGGTTTTCTCAGGAAGGTTTTTAATAAGGCGACAAGGAGGACATTTCAATCTAAAGCACGAACAAGTCAGTTCATTGCCCGACCTCTCAATACTTCTCCAGGTCGATCAATGAAGGGACTAGATCAACTGGTACTGGAATACCAACCCGAAAAACATGTAAATTTCTCCAATATATATATAAGCACACAAGTACATGAACTTCGCTCATGTTTTCGCCAAAACAACATTGCATCAATTAGTTAAAGTCACATTCGACCTCGTTCGAATCAATTAAGGTGACATTCGACCTCGTTCGAATTAATTAAAGTCATATTCGACCTCGCTTGAATTAACTCACATTCGACCTCGTTCGAATTAATTAAAGTCACATTCGACCTCGCTTGAATTAACTCACATTCGACCTCGTGCGAATTAATTAAGGTGACATTCGACCTTGTTCGATATTAAAGTCACATTCGACCTCGTTCGAATTAATTAAAGTAACATTCGACCTCGCTTGAATTAAGTCACACTTGACCCTGTTCGAGTTAACGTCTACCAACCCATCCACGACTAAATCCAAAGTTCTTACAGTCAAGAGGACCAATTGATAAAAACATACAAGACCAGACAGAGAAGATTCAGAAACATAAAACAAAAATAACAGTCCACATCCAAAAGTAATATTTTTTACAAAGGCTAAACAGACGCTTGCAAAAGTGAACGCAAAAACTTATAAGGGCATAACTATTCAGAAGCACCGTCTCCACCATCGCCCTCGCCATCAGAGTATGCGTCCTCGTACCAGGCACCGTATTCAATCCTGTCCAAATCCTCTTCGCCATCACCAGTTCCAGGCGTAGCGGGGTCATAACCAGAGGCCACCCAAGCTGCACGCGCCTTAGCACGAGCATCCTCAAACTCAGCCTCAGGAACTCTCCCTGCCGTCATCAAATCCCAGAATATGTCTAACTGGGCATCGACGTGGATCCACTTCTCATACAAATCCCGCGGAACATCAGGATGAGCAGAAGTGTGAGAGGAGGATGTCTAAGCCAATAATTGTGCATTCTCGACCTCGAGAGCGGCGATTTGATCACCAAAGTTCGATACATCTATCTCCAATTCCCCAATTCGCTCATCATGTCGTGTTTCCCTGAGCGTGGCCATCTCCATATCATTCGCCCGCTCGTACTGGAGTACGTGGATTGCATTCTCCAACTCCGCCACCTTTACCAAAGCCGCCACCTGAGCCTCTTTGACCCTCTCCAATTCCGTCATCTTCTTGATGACCTCGTCACTCAAAGCTTCACCCCTGGTCAAACACTGCTCAAGCTCGGCTCACAAAGATGCCACTTGGGTCTGAAGGTCTGCACACTCGGCCTCAAATCCCTTGCTCGCTTAGAGCTCTAACTCTTTATCTCTAAGCGCCCCCTCGAGCTCTATGCATTTACCGATGACTCTCTTAAGCTCATCGTCTTTATGTTTCAGCTCGTCTCTAATAGCTTGGAAGTTACCACTTACAGCGAACCGCCTGCAGATCTCACGGTGCTTGACGTGGTACTCGCGGTACTTCCTTTCTATTTTCTTAAAAATAGCTTTCTACCTCTCCTCTCGGCGGGCACTCTCGATCTCCAAAATAATGGTCTAAAAGAAAAAGAGAAAGCAGAAGAGGAAAAAAGTCGGTCTAAAAATAAATAAATAAATAAATAAATAAAAGGAAAAATGCAAGGCATAGAAACTAGGAAGATTGGAGAGTTATCCTCAAGGCGAGGCCGGCTATGCCCGATGACAGGGGGACATCGTTGAATGTCTCTAAGGTCCTTCCTCCGCATTAGAACAAAGAGGACCCAAGGAGGGGACCATGTCCTCCGTGTCTACCACCAAGTCACGATCCAGGGGGGACGACGATGGTACGAGTGGACCCCTCTAACCTCACCTCCACCCGAGTGAATCCTTCACTCAACATCCGCACCTCCTCGAGATTAACGTCATAACCGGTTTCATATCCGTCCTCGGCATTGTCCTTCCCTCTCTCCCTGGTCGACGAAGAAACACCAACCTATCCTGAGGATGATGGGGCATTTCTCGGCACGGCATCCGCAACCTTACATAGGTCTCCTACTTCAACCGCAACCTCGGGCAAAGGAACATCTCCCACGACCCCCGTAGATAGCGGAGATACAATTGGTAGGTTCACATCGCTCTCCGACGCAGCAACGACCGTCTCATGGTCGCCCCTCGTGGATTCCTCGGCTCTAACTGTCTCGCCGCTGACATCCACCCTCCTTCTTTTGAGCAAAACCAAGTCCTCCTCGCTCGGCGACGACTTCTCTATCAAATTTAACACGGGAGGAACCAGAGTCGCTGTTGTTGGGAACGCCGACGGTCGACTAGGTTTACGCAATGACGAGGGCTGAGAAGAAGTGGTCTTCTAAGTAGACTTGCCCGCAGTCGTAGCAAGGGAAGATCCCGTTGTAGCACTCAGTTGACGGAACACGGGAGCAGGAGCCCTCGCCTTCCTAGGAGCTCTCCGAACTAACGAAAAAAGCAATGTTAAGTCAACCCCACGATACAAAAAAAGAAGAGGACGACCTGAAGACCGAAGCAACAAAAAATTCAAGCAAACAACTCACCGGTTGCGCGGGGCTTGGACCCAAATTTCTTGTGGAATGCCGACCATTCGCGGATCCCCATCGTATGGGGAAAGACCTGACTTACCTAGTTGTGAATGTCTGCAACCAACAGAGGAGGTTCTTTCTCGGCTGAACAGAGGAAAAATGGAACGATTACGCTACTATTGAAATAAACGAAATGAACATTCAGCGGAGGTACTTACTGGCATAGTTCCACGCTTCAAGAAATCCGTTAGTATTTGTCACTATGTCCTCGGTCTTGACGTAGAAAAAGTTAAACCACAACCGACGATTGTCCTTATTGTCCATCTTCACTACCAAACCCTTACTTCCACGATGACGGAGGTGCCCCTATGGAAACTGGCGCGAAGAGATGCATTAGATGGCGAATAAAAATTCTGCGGCTGGCCAGCTCCGCGTACTTTGTCAACATGAGGATGAGCTTATAGATGTAAGGGGAGAGTTGGGTTGGGCAGACGCCGTAATAGCGGTAGAATTCCTCCGCCAGTGGGGAAGGGGAAAAGAATTATCCCACATAGAACGGATACGCGTAGAACACGCAATATCCAGGGCGGTGAATCTGTACCACGTTGCGGCTTGAACTTGGACCTAAAGTTAGCAAGGGCAGTCGCATCCATTTCAGATTCCACAGGCTCGGGATCATCCGCGAGCTGTTTTGAGAAGTTCGACCTAGCTTTTTCATTATCCGGTATTATTTTGTCTGCAGTAGGAAAGTTCCTATCCTCTATAACAAGGGCAACCCCATCATTATGAGGGGGCATGCTTACTGCCAGTGGAACCAGGCCAGAGATCCCTCCAGAACTACAAAATGTATTAACCATCTTTGGTTGTTTATAAGCGCAGAAAGTACAAATGCATAGGAGGTAAGAGTAGCAAAAATCGCTAAAACCAGAGAAAGCAGGGAAGTGAAGGTGAAAACAACGAAAACAAGACACATGAGAAGAAGAAAGAAAGATATAGAGGTTCGAATGCCTGAAAACACAAAGGATCAAATGAGGACTTCCAATCTTTATTTAAAAAACCTAGGCAACCTAATCGAGAAAACCAATCGTCGTGCACAAATATCGAAACGGCAGAGGCGCAGAAAGCGATGTGACGCATCGAGAAAATGCGTAATAATGACGCATGATGTTGGGACGTCATTCTGAGCTGACGTAACGATAAGTTATGACTCACAAAGCGCCACGTTATCACCTCGACCGTGATCGTTACTACTCGACCTGCCCACCTGAATCTCTCAACTGCGACTAGCGAAGTCCGCCCACCGAGGTCGTCCGAGAGACGACCTCGATAAGCGGAGGGACTAACTGTATGGGTCAAAATCTGACTAAGGAAATTTAGCACGAAGAGGTATTATTAGAAGTAATTTGGCCGAGGTCGACCAGTGATTAATGGAACTCACTGCCGAGCTGTCCATTACAACTGAGGTCAAGTGTCAAGAGTAACAGTAACGACTAGTTTTGTAAAAGGATCATCTTCTCTGTACATGTACTTTTAGGGTGTTTTAGGGGTATGTCCCATAAAAATAAAAGGATAGATAAGATGAATGGATGTAGGATTCTTTGATAAGAACTCTCTTGAAAAAACAGACTCTCTAGATAAATACAAAGATCACATTTCTAAAGAGATCTATCTTTTCGGATTATTCTATATCATTTCCATCAGATCCGAGAAAGTCTTCAATATTCTCATATTTACTTGTCATTCATCATTGTCAGAAAGAAGAATCATCCACATCATTCAATATTAAGTGAATCATTTTCTTTATTTACATTTAGTGTCATCTATTGTTATTTAATGCTTGATATTTCCATCACATTATTGAACTTGAAACATTAAATATACATTGCATTAAACCTGTCCCGACACTATTCTACACCATCCACCTAGGTTGATTATAAATCTGAAATTATTATCTTTAACTAGGATTAACCTCTCAAATATTAAATTAATTAGTTTAACCAAAGGTTCACATTTTTTGGTCAAACAAATTGTCATGCTGACATGATATACATTTAATTCACAACAGCCTGCTAATTCCCATCTAACCTTCAGTCTTTGAACAACAGTCTGCCAATTTTTATGAGGAACAAGAGTTTATTGGACTGTAGATGCAACAGATGATGTGCATAATGCATTTGCAACAAGGTGTGGCTGAGTTTTTAAATAAAAACAAATCAGGTTTCAGAGACATTGAATTTGTCCTTGTTTTTTGCTCTAAACAGCCTGTAGTCATTTGAATAAAAGGTGAAGGAGGAATAAGTTTGGACACTCAGTTTTCCACAGCTATATCTGGAGTGCAGAACGATAAGAAAGAAGTAACAGGGAACAATCAGTATGTAGAGAAAACAACGGAATCTTTTCTCCACCAGTATAAAAAGCTAGATACTTGTCTGGTTTCTTCAAGTAAGAGTTCTTATAGAAAGAATACTTGCAACGCTTTGCACTCTAATTTGGAAAAGAAAAACCAACAACACAAAACATTATGTGCAATATAAACTGGTAGACGAAAAATTATTCACAAGGCCTAAGAGGTGGCACGGCCTTAATAAACATGACCATCACAGAGATTGAACGAAAGGTTCCCTGTCATTACAAAAGAAGATTGAATGAAAGGTACCCCGTCCATATATGACCCTGAAAATCCTCTAACTCTCTTGGGACTCTAGTTCGCTACCTTCATCCCCACTTAAGCAGCATTTCCAGAGAACATTTTCTTTGTCACAGCTTTCCAACTCAACTCTAGATTTATAGAACTTGCAACTTCCAAACCGATAGCGCTAAGCATGCTTCCAGATATGGATCCTATCCCATCAACTAAAGATCTGCCTCCACATGTTTTGCAGGATGCCTTATCTAGCTGCATTCCCTACTGAATCAACATCCATGTTGACTCAAAGCTCACAGGGAAAGTACACAAGCGACTCTGCTTGATGAAGCTACTCTGCTTAGAATCATCCTGACACATCTGTGACTGCAATATTTTCATGTGTACACTATAACATAATCCCATAGCATCACTCTACACCAGCTTTACCACTCTGATTGCTCTTTGCAAACTCAGAATCAAAATTACATCTCATGACAGCACCATAAATGGACGACGCTACAAAAGAGCACACCAAACTATTTGGGGAAAACAAAGCTGCTTGTAGTAATAAGCACGAGCCACGAGCTATGCTAATCAAATCACTTTTAGCTGTTAGGATATTGCTATGAATCTTTTAAATATACCGATGATGATTATCGTGATTATAAAATGAAAGAATAATTTTCTCTCTTTTGTTCTCTGAAGGATGCTCAAGCTTCGAGAAGCTTCAACCAACGTCTCAAGCTTTGGCTACTCTAAAATAGAAGCAATATTCTGAAGAGAAAATTCCATTTTTGAGGATATAAGATCCAAAACATCATAAATATCTTCATTCTGTGGATGTCTTTTGTCTCCAGCAACAAACACAGAGACTTGATCCTTGACCTTAATCCAAGACCAGCCAGGCTCCTTCATGACGCCTTTCAATCTCATCAACTTCCTCAGTTCTGCTACTTCACCCCACTTCCCTTTTGATGCATAAATGTTTGACAGAGTAGTGTGAGTCACAGCACAATTTGGAGCAAGTTTAAGAATTTTCTCAGCCGCACGCCTTCCACATTCAACATCACCATGTAGCCTACAGCCTCTAAGCAAGGTTGACCAAACAACATCATCCTTTTCAAATGGCATATTCTTGATCATGTTCTCAGCATCAATTATTCGTCCAGCGCGACAGAGAAGATCAATCATACAACCATAATGTTCCTTTGACAAACTTATTTTGTACTCCTCTTTCATCAATTTGAAATAGTGAAAACCTAGATCAACAAGGCCAGCATGACTACAAGCGCTTAAAACACCAATGAAGGTCACAGAATCTGGTCTTAGACCAGCAAAAAGAACTTTTTCAAATAAACTTATAGCATCTCGGCTGTATCCATGTTCAGCATACCCATTAATCATGGCTGTCCAAGATACAACGTCAATATCTTGTGATGAATTAAATATCTTTGAGGCTTCTGCTATACTTCCACATTTTGAATACATGTTGATCAAAGCACTCAGTACTAAAGGTATATGATCTAATCCAATGATAAGAACATGAGCATGAAGTTGCTTACCCTGGTCAAGGATTGCCATACTACCACATGCACTAAGTACACTAGCAAGAGCAAATTCTGTTGGCTTTGGTCCTTCCTTTCTCATCCATGATAGCAGCTTGAAAGCTTCCTCACCGCAACCACCCTGCGCATATCCAGCAATAATAGTGCTCCAAGAAACAATGTCCTTTCTACTCATTTCATGAAATATAAGTGACGCCGAACCCAACTGTCCACATTTGGAATACATTGTGACAACTGAATTCGACACAGACAGAGAATCAAGAAAACCTACACGTACAACATTTGCGTGCAGTTGTACGCCCCAGTCTAGTCTTGCAAGATTTGCACAAGCAGCAACAACTGCTGCAAATGTATACGCATTAGGAGTCACACTCGATTCTTTCATTCTCAAGAATACTTGTATGCCATACTGGTCTTGACCTATTTGAACATATGTCGTGATTACTGTAGTCCATGAGACAACATCTTGCAACTTCATTCTTTCAAACAAGCACATACCGTAATTTAGTTTCCCACATTTATTGTACATTGTAGCAAGACTATTAGCCACATAAGAGCTAATATCCAAGCCTTTCTTCACTATCCTAGTATGCATTTCCCTCCCGTAATTCAGACATCCAATATCAGCACACGCTTTTAACACAATAGCATAAGCATACGAATCACACTCTACGCCGTCCCTCCACATTTCAGAAAAGTACACCAACCCTTCCTCATTGTAACCTGCACGTACAAGCCCGGTTATAAGAGCTGTCCAAGATACTACATTCCTAAGAGGCATTTCATCAAAAAATCCGCAACCCTCCATCACTTTACCAGCTTTCATGTACATGTCAACAAGTGAACTGCCCACAAAAACAGAACTAACAAAATCAGCTTTTATCGAATACCCATGTAATAACTCACCACACCTCAAATTCATACTAAGACCGCATGCCTTCACGGCGAGGCTAAGAGCAAAAGGGTCCATTTTGAGAATAGGATCACGCTGCATTTCTGAGAATAAAGACAACGCCTGTAATGAACAAGAGGCATTGACATAGCCAGAAATCATGTTCGTCCAAGAGACCTCATCCCTCTGAGTCATTTTGTCAAACATGTGGCGTGCATTTTCTAACTGACCATTCTTTACCAACTCCTTCAACTGGGAATTGATTTCGAGCATATTTTGCAGGGGGAAATGTTGGGATTCCTGCATTAAATGATAGTTTCTTTTCGCCACATCCAAAAAGTCTCCCCATTCAGCATAGGTAAATTTTGGTGTTGCATAAAGTCTTCTGTGACAAAGCCTGAGCGATATCATTCCAGTTCAGTACTAGCTATGTAACTCTACATGCATCACCGACTTTAGGACGACGGCCACTATTCCATTTACCCTTTTACCCAACTTAAGGTCTAATGGCAGCAGCTTTGATACTGTCAATATCGCGGGATTAAATTGAGGCGGGGTTTACTAAAGGTAAATTTTACGACGTCTGTGTATTACGACATTCAGCTCAGTCATTAGCTAATAGCTATCTAAATTCATCTCAAGGTTGGAGTATGTACTCTGTTATCCACCGGCATAATCTGCACTAGAGTTCATCGGAATATTAGTTTTTCCGTCATTGGACAAATAAGGACGGGTTGTATAATATTTGAAGTTTGATAAAATAGTATGTACTAGTAATTAATTACTCTAAACCCTCTTATAATGTGATTCATTTGTTGACAGTAGATACAAGGGATATACAAATCGGACCGAAAAATCACACCAGACTGAAAAAATAATCAAATTCATTAAAAAATTGTTGAGGTTTGGTTTAATTTGATTTGGACTGCGTAAAAAAATCTAAACCAAGCAGGCATATAAATATATAACTTTTATTTATCTTTTAAGAATTTATACAGAATATTCTTTTAACATAATCTAAAAATATTTAGGATTCTCTTATAGGATATAATATTTAATAAAATATGAAGGGTTCCATTTTTTATTAACTTTAAATAATGTGTTGTATGATCACTTTCTTATCAAGTGTTATTGAAATGCGACAATCTTTTTGTTCTTCGTTATTCATGTGTCAAGATATATTAAATTCTTATATCTTTTTCGAATTTGAATTGGTATTTCGATAATTGAAAATTAAATAGAATATATCATTATTTATGTATCATATTGATTCTTATATTTAATTATTAAATTCGGTTAACCTTGAAAGTGTACATCAACGAAAAACTAATGTCACATAACCAAAAAAATAACTAATATGTGTTACTACGAAAATTTTCCCTTAATGGAATATATATATGTCATTTATTAAACATATATTTACTTAGCAAAAATTTAACAAAGTAAGATTGACATAGTATTCATGTAACAAAAAATCCGAAAAAATCCGACAAAACTGAACCAATCCAAACGATATAGTTGGTTTGGTTTTAATAAAAACCGACCAACCCAGTCCATGTACACCCCTAACTAAATAGGGAAGGAATTTTTACATTCCTATGCCACATAGGAAATCTTATTACACTCAATGTTTAAGGTTTGACTTAATTACACTTAGTATACCAAATTACAAATTCTATACCATACTTAATTAAGGGTCTAATTAATTGGACGTTTTTTACTCCTTAATTAAAGGTCTCCATATATCCCACGTTTCTCTCTCCCCCTAATTCCTAAGACCATCGTCGTTTTTCCCCTCCCCTTTCTTCCTCTTCTTCATTCCGTTTTCTTCTCAAAATTCTGAAAAAGAACCAAAATCTCATACATCTAAGCCAGTAAAAACCTTGTATGATTCATGACATAATTCAACAATAAAGGAGAGGTCATGATAATATTCTGGAGCAAAAAGTCTCATACATCTGGTCACATCACTAGACGAATCATCACCTAATCTCAATTTTTCCGTTGGAGAAGAGAAGCATAAGCCCAACCTCAGGCGTGTCAAATGTTGATGTCCATCTCAAAAATCTATACAGTTTTTACCTTTCATTTATAATGTTCTTTTTTCGTTGAAATACAAGTGACGACTGAGCAACTTCAAAATCCTCTATTTCTTCACTCTCTGGTGCTTTTTTTCCAACATAGATTGTAGTTTTATTATAGTATAAATGTAGTAATTTTGTAGATACCCTTAAAAACAATACAGCTTTATACATTACTTAAACTAATTTATAGTTTTTTTTTAGAAATTTTGTAGATGAAGAGAAAATTTTGTAGTCAACATTTTTTTCCAACATATATTGTAGTTTAATTGTAGTATAAATGTAGCAATTTTGTAGATACCTTTAAAAACAATACAGCTTTATACAATACTAAAACTGATTTGTAGTTTATTTGTACTTTTTTTTGTAGAAATTTTGTAGATGAAGAGAAAATTTTGTAGTCAACATTTTTTTTCAACATAGATTGTAGTTTAATTGTAGTATAAATGTGGTAATTTTGTAGATACCCTTAAAAATAATACTTCTTTATACATACTTAAACTTATTTGTAGTTTATTTGTAGATAAATGTAGGAATTTTGTAGATATTAACATAAAATCATACTTTCATAGAATTTGTAACATAACAATTTTAATCAGCTCCCCCTAATTCCTAAGACGAGCGCCGTTTTCCCCCTCCCCTGTCTTCCTCTTCTCCATTCCTTCTTCTTCTCAAAAAGTACAAAGATGAAACCCATTTTTTATAATCAGATTTTTCCCATTCAATTGTAGCATGATTGGGATTTTGGACATGATTGCGTGTTGTTGCTGAGGTATTGTTCTACAATTTGATTTCAGTTTGTTGAAGCTTTTTGTCTTCTTTTTTTTAATTACGAAAAAAATTCGAGAGAGATCAGATAAAGGATTTGCGTTTAAATTTGAATTGAAGGTCGCTAAATCAATTAGGATATTCTTTTCCTGATTTTTAGCGCGCCATATTAGGAAGATTCAGCTACTATTAATTACTAATTAATTAATGGTATAAAAATTGTAGAAAAATAGTGCACAGGTCGGGTAATTTACAAAATATGCACATATTTGGTAATAAAGTTTCATTAATGGTATAGGAAGGAAAAAATCCCTTAAAATTAACACCGGAATAATTTATACCTTATAGAGGGTTGGGGTAATTAGCACCGGTATAACTTACACATTCTTCTTACAAATTATGCAATTATCATAATACAACTGTCACGACCCGAATTTTCCACCGTCGGGACCGTGATGGCGCCTAACACGTTGAACCCGCTAGGCAAGCCAAAGTTAATGTTTAATTTACCTTATTCTTCTATTTTAACAGTTGACAGATGATATACGGAATTAACAGTAAAGAGAGTACAAAATACAACAAGTCTAACAACTTAATTAAATGCTGTTACGAAATTCACAACACCAAACCCAGAATTTTGGTGTCACAAACTCACAGACTATCTATGAATAATACACATAAAGGTCTGAACAAATAAATATATCAGTCTCGAAATAAGAAGAATAGAACATAAAGGATGTAGGCGGACGCCTGCAGGACTACCTCGGAATCTCCAACTGGACTGAAGGAAGCCTCCTCACTCTAGGGTCGTAGGGTCCTGTGCTGGGATCTGCACAACAAAAATGTGCAGAGTGTAGCATCAGTACAACTGACCCCATGTACTGAGTAAGTGTCGAGCCTAACCTTCGCGAAGTAGTGACGAAGCTAGGACACGACAACCAAATCAACCTGTGCAGTTTAATAATACACGGAGGAAATAATAACAGCAAGAAATAAGCAACTAAGTACCAAGAAGAGGGGAACATGTTGAGGGGTAGATATATCAAATAATGGAGATACGAAATAAGACAACAATTCAAATATCAACATAAACATCAAAAAATAGCAACACAAAGAAAACGGTGCACGACATCACCGTTCGTGCTTTTACTCTCATCCTCACCAAATAGTAAATGAAAATGCACGGCATCACCACTCTCATCCTCACAATAAATCAATAGAAACGGCACGACATCACCATTCGTGCTTTTAATATCATAATATGGCACGACATCACCCTTCGTGCTTTTACACTCTTTTATCATATCATACACGGCATCACCTTTCGTGCTTTACACTCTTTCTCACCCAAACAATATCAATAACAGCCATCCGGCAAGGAAAAGCAACAATATGAACGACAATAATAAAGTCATAACGTCCCGACAAGGAAAACAACAGTATAATCAATACTATCCCGGCAAGAAAAACAGCTATAACCGATCTCACTTAGTACATAACTTCACGTAAAGTTTCTCAACTGAAAATAATACTCAACATTGAACAATATCAAGAATTTCCACCAATATGGATAACTACAAAGTGAAACTAAAAAAATACTTAACGAAAAACAACATAATTCACAGTATTCAACTCACGGGCATGCTTGAAACCTACATATAGGTATTCATCACCTCACCTATACGTTGAACATGATACTAACACATAGCAAATAGGACACAACACCTATTCCCTCAAGCTAAGGGTAGGCCAAACACTTACCTCGAGTTCCACGACCAAACTCAAGCCTCGATTACCGCTTTCCCTTTTGAATTTGACTCTAATTCACTTGTATCTAGACATAATTAACTTAATAACATCAATAAATGCTAAATAATTCAATCCCAATGCTTAATTATAAGTTTTTTATCATTCTTCCCAAAAAGTCAAAAATCGACTCCGGGCCTGCTTGGGCAAAACACGAGGTTCGGACCAAAACCCGATCACTCATTCACTCATGAGCCCGAATATGTAATTAGTTACGGAATCTAACCCCAAAACGAGGTCTAAATTCCAATTTATTCAAAAAATCCTAACTCTACCCAAATCCCCAATTTCTACCCTTAAAGGACAAGATTTAGGCCTAGAAATCTAATGGGTGTTAATGAAAATTGAAGAAAATGAGTCTAAGCATACCTATGATTTTTTGGTGAAATCCTTCTTAAAAAATCGCCCAACTTCGAATTTTAATGAAAGAGTTATGAAATTTTGAAGAAAACTCGTTTTTGCTACTGTTTTAAGAAGACTGGACTGGCCTTCTATGCATTCGCGTGCCTGGGCCGCGTTCGCATAGGCTTAATTGCCTCAGGCCTTCGTGTTCGCGTCAAAGGGGACACGTTCGCACAGTGTAACGACCCCCAACCCCCAGCTCCCCTCCTAAGCAGTGTGTTCGCATTGGACTAGTCGCGTTCGCACATGTTTGGCCTTGCCGAGCTGTGCGTTCGCGAGCCAGTCTATGCGTTCGCATAGAGTATACCAGCCCCCCTCCCCGTTTGTTCATTGCGTTCACGTGAGTTATTACGCGTTCGCATAGTGTATTTTACCATACACCAGAAACCAGCAATTACACCAGATTTTCTAAGTCCAAAAATACTCTGATGCCTATCCGAAACTCACTCGAGCCTTCGGGGCTCCAAACCAAACATGTACACAACCTAAAAAGCATCCTACGGACTTACTCGTGCGATCAAATCGCTAAAATAACATCTTAAATAACGAATTTAGCATAGAAATCAAAGAAAAATCTCAAAAGTTTCAAATTTTCAAATTTCACAAATACGGGTCTGAATCACGTCAAACGACCTCGGTTTCTTACCAAATTTTACAGATATAACTCAAATACCATATTGAACCTATACCGGGCTCCGGAACCAAAATACGGGGCCGATACCATAAATTTTAATTATAATCAAATTTCCAAAAACTCTTATATTTTCAATAAAACAATTTCTTTCAAAAATTCATTTCTCGGGCTTGGGACCTCGGAATTCGATTCCGGGCATACGTCCAAGTCCCATATTTTTCTACGGACCCTCCGGGATCGTCAAACCACGGGTTCGGGTCTGTTTACCCAAAATGTTGACCGAAGTCAACTTAAATTCAATTTTAAAGGCAAGAATTAGCATTTTTTTTAGTTTTTTCATATAAAAGCTTCCCGGATATACGCCTGGGTTGCACACGCAAAACGGGGTGAGATAAAAGGAGGTTTTCAAGGCCTCGGAACACCGTTTTGACTTAGAAAATAAGAGATGACCTTTTGATTCATCACAACAACATACCAAAGAATGGATAAAAAACAATCCTAGTATAATTAATCCCAGCATAACTTATTCGAGCATATCTTAATCAGTATAACTTATCCCGGCATAAACCGTATTCAAACTAAACGACCCTTACAGTTTAATTTTGTGCAATTCAAGAGAGAATAAACATTTGTCTCATCCACTTGAAATTTTTTACTGACACGGTGAACTAAAAAGAGAATATGCATTTTCTTGAAACGTGTATCTTCCAAAACTTTTAAATAGAAAAAATTGTAGTGGCATAAATTACTAGTGATGATTTTCTTTTCGTCTTGTAATTTGAAATATGTAAGCTATTTGTTTTACGAAAAAAAATGTTACTGTCACATTTAATTATTTTATATTTAAGCTTGCGTTTTATTTACTCACTTAGATGTGTAAGACTTCATTGTATAAGAGGTTTAAGTATTTGATTTAAAACATATAAATAACATTATTATTTTTGTGCCTAATTCTAATTATATAATGGGATTCAATATTTGTTGGGTTATTAGTTGAAAAACTACCAACTATGTCCATTTATAAGTAGCTCATTATAAAAACTGACCAATTCATAAAATATTATTAATATTAGCCAATTAGTTATTTGTAGCAAAAATATATATCAAATTTTTGCTTTCTTTTAAGTGGGTGTTATTAGAATACGTTGGGTACATATTAAGGAGCTTGAATCCCAGTTTTGGGTTGGTGAAGTTTTGAGGTGGTTTGAAGTGAAAATTCAAAGTAAAATCATTTGTGTATCAACTGTGTATCACATGTATATCTACGTATATTTGTGTGCGAGATAAATGCGTGATACACGTTTGATACATGTGTCGCAGAAGAATTTTTTAACTCGATTAAATTACAAATCTTGATACGAAACCAGTCCAAATCACCTCTAATCTTCCTTAAATTTTGTATATTGACTTATCTATATGTTTTCAATGAATTTCAACTATACCCATTGAAAAAGTTCATTTTTCGCTTAGATTTTTTAATATTGTATTTTCTTATATTTCATTTGCTATCTCATCCATAAAATTTTCTTTCCATCTTGCATCTAATTTTGTTAGTCACGCTTAAAAATATGGAAGGAGATTCTTACATGTGATTCTTTGAGAGAAAGAATCTTATTTATTTGATTTTTCAATTTTTATTTGTGCTTGGCTAGTTTTGGTAAGTGTTATGACTAATGGCTAGAGGTTGGTAAGTTGAGACTTATTTGGGACATTTGTGTAAATTTTCCTAATGGAGAAGAGGAAGAAAGGGGAGGGGGAAAACGGCGCTGGTCTTAGGAATTAGGGGGAGAGAGAAACGTGAGATATATGGACACCTTTAATTAAGGAGTAAAAAATGTCTAATTAATTAGACCCTTAATTAAGTATGGTATAGAATTGGTAATTTGGTATACTAAGTGTAATTAAGTCAAACCTTAAACATTGAGGGTAATAAGGTTTCATATGTGGCATAGGAATGTAAAAATTCCTAATTTTAATCTTGTGATAACTTATACCTGGTTTGCTAACCAAACGAAGGATTAAGGTGATATTAAATTTTTATACCAACACTATACCTTCTTATACTCATACCAAGCGACCCCTAACAATAGTTTACATCGCTGTATTATACTGAATCGTTTCGCTGTATGTAATATTTGGATGAAATTCAAAAATAGATAGATTTATAAGTGGTAATTGGAAAATAGTCACAGTTTCAAAAGTAATCACAGTTTAGCCACTTTTCATGTAAAGATAAATCTGAACAAAAATACTGTTCAAAATCCGAAAAATTTTCCAGCATAGTATGCTAGAGTTTCAGGATAATATACCGGACTTCCAACATAATATACTTCTCCAGTATAATATGCTGGAGCTCCAACATAATATACTGGAGTTTCAGTATAATATACTGGCCCAGCATAATATGCTGGAAGTTCATACACAGGTGCTCCAATCTCCATTATATTATGCTAGAACTTTTCGTGTGTTGGAGTTCTATCATAATATGCAGGAAGTTCATACACAGGTGCAACAATCTCCAGTATATTATGCTGGAACTTTTAATATTGTAGCAAAATAGTGGCTATTATTTTTAATAATTTTGCAAACGTTGGTTATTTTTGAATTACCAGTCCGTAAACTGGCTAGCCCGTGCTATTTTCACGTAATATTTGCGTAAATTGTATTGTTCGTAGTTATTTTATAGTGTTATGCACCGACAATATAAAGAATAAACTTACAATATTATAAACAAAAAAAAGGTACGAGGTAGAATTATTATATAAAAAGTATGGTAAAGAATAAAATAAGATTATCTAATAAAATTAAGAAAAGGCAAGATAAGAAAACGACGCGACTACACCAAATCAGTCGTTGTATGAAGTGGCATTATTTTGTCGTTATATAATACAATTCAATAAAATTTAAATAACAATCATAAAAAATATTATATTTAAATTAATAATATGATTCAATACGTTAGAACCATCCAAACAAGTTGTAAGTACCAACCACAAGCCTCCTTCCCCGCTGAACTCGAACTTATATATATATATATATATATATATATATATATATATAAGGGATTTGACAAGATGGTGTGACATCTCTTATATTATAGGAATCCTATTTATCTTTTTTCTCATTTTTTTGACTTTTTCCTTTGTTTCAATTTAACCATTTATCTTAATTTAGAAAGTTTATATCCATAACTCACACCTCTTCATTGTGACTTTTCAAGTTCATAACTGTCACGATCCCAAATCCTAACAGGCCGTGATGGCGCCTATCGTAGAACTAGGCTAGCCAACCATCACTTTACTACGTATTGGTTCTTTTATAATAGTTCACAACACGATGATAAACAACAAGCATAGCAATAAAAATAAATTATATAAATCTTAGCGCCCTAATAATATTCTAAACAAAATCTAAACCTCCCAAGACTGGAGTCAATGATCATGAGCATCTAAAAAGAAATAAATCTAACTCTGCTAATGTCATAATAAATGTCTATGAATCCATTTCTAATACTAATCAAGGAAGGGGAATGGAGAAGATGTGGACGTTGGACAGCTACCTCGAAATCCCGTGAACTGCTGCTAACGAACAAGGCAGCTACTGCTCCAAATCGGTACCTGGATTTGTGCACATAGGCACAGGGAGTCTTTCTGAGTACGCCAACTTAGTAGTAATGAAAATAAATCACAGTCAGAGAATTATAAAACACACAGTACAGATACACCAATTCACAAAAACAGTAAAACATCACGTGTCCAAAAGTATACAACAATTACATAAGTTTGAAAATCAATTGCTAGAAAATCCTTTGAAACAAGTAAAATATCAATACATCTCAGTAAAATCCTCAATAAGAACCAGTTTGAAAACAAGTGGTTTATAGTTCAAAAACTCAGTAAAAATCATTTCCATAAGACTGCCCCTCGGGCCAAAATCATTTCTCGCAACAATTGCCCATAAGGCATTCTCACCATCACTCTGTATCAGCCCATCAGGCATCCTCACAATCACTCAGTGTCAGCCCCGCGGGCAATCATCATCACTCAGTAGGTACTTGCGCTCACTGGGGGTGTGTACAGACTCCGGAGGGGCTCCTACAGCCCAAGCGCTATAACAAGCCACATCATGGCATAAATCACTCACAACATAGGCCTGAAAGCCTCCCTCATATTCTCAGAACATAGGCCTGAAAGCCTCCCTCATATCCTCATAATATAGGCCTGAAAGCCTCCCTCATATCCTCACAACATAGGCCTGAAAGCCTCACTCAGTTAGACACTCTCAATTTGCCCTTCAGGCCATAAATATACCGGGTTCTCAACCCAAAAATAGTGTTTCATTCTCAAGAAATAGTATCAAAATACTTTGAGTGTCAAAACAATTTCACAGGAAGGACTGAGTGTGAAATCATAACATATCAGTGAGGAAAATAGTAAAATCCCCCAAGGGGTAAACAAATCGGCACTAGGCCCCAAACATGGCTTACAACCCAATTCATATCATATATATATATATATATATATATATATATATATATATATATATATATATATATATATATATATATATATATATATATATATATATANGTTAACAAAAGTCTAATCCCCGACTAATTAAGAAAAATTTGTACACAACTAAATACCATGTGAGGCACCATAGAGTGAGCTTAAATGCCGGAATATAGGTTGTTCCAGAAGCCATCACGTTGGCCTTTTATCAGAAGTTCCAAAAACACATAGTAATCATGGGATGATACTTTATATCCAAATTAAAGAATTGGAACACTATATTAATGAAAAAATATCTAGTTCTTGACTTCCATCATTATATAATTATTATTCTAATTGGGTAAAACTTTCTGTAAATTTATAACTATTTTCTTCCCATAGATTCTTTCTTTCTTTTTACTATCCACTCATCAGCTAATATTGAGTCTCCAAATTTCAAAGCCGAAAAGTACAATTAATATGATATTCATAGCAAGGTTTTAATTGCAAGCTCTTTATTATATGAAATCTTGACATCGTGATAAGTTTTCGATTTCATTCTTAAGCACATCTCTGTTATAAGGATTGTCCCAAATTATGATTGCCAAGATTATCTAATTCCATGAATACTACTGTATATAAATATTAAAAATAGACAAACCTTACAATTGGTCATTTCCCTACAATGATCCTCACGCCTTGTAATTTGAAGAATGACGCAGTAGTCACGGCTTCTAATGTTTCTCACACCGGCACAATATTTTTGTCTTCTAATATTCTTTCTTAAGAGAGAACCAAGTTATAAAATATATATATTCCTAAACTAATAGAAGTATAAGGTTAGAGACCAAATTATTATTATTATTATTTTCAATCCCTATTATTAGTTATGATTGTTATACTGCTCCCTGGTATATGCCTAATTATAAATTAGGCCCACTAATTATTTATGTAGTAAACTATCTTATATATTATGATAAGTTTCTACACTAGTTTTGTATTGGACCCAATAACTATCACTAAATTACTTCTTCAACATTAAGATTAATTAGTATATAACTATATTTTAGGTTATTACATTCTCCCCCACTTAAACAAGTGTTCGTCCTCGAACGGGTCTAGAACATACCCGGAGTCTCAAACAAGTGAGGATATCTACTCTGCATCTCCTGCTCGGTCTCCCAAGTAGCATCCTCCACTGGCTGACCTCTCAATTGTACTTTCACTAAAGCTATATCCTTGGACCTCAACTTTCTGACCTCGCGAGCCAAAATTGCTACTGGCTCTACCTCATATGACATATCACCCTCAAGCTGAACTGTGCTGAAGTCTAAAACATGAGACGGGTCACCAACATATTTCCTGAGCATCGACACATGAAATACCGGATGAACACTCGATAGGCCGGGTGGCAAGGCAAGTTCTTAAGCCACCTCTCCAACCTTCTGAAGTACCTCAAAAGGACCAATAAACCGTGGACTCAGCTTTTCTCTCTTTCCGAACCTCATAACATCCTTCATGGGTGATACCTTCAGCAGTACCTTATCACCTTCCATAAAAGACACATCCCGAACCTTCCGGTACGCGTAACTCTTTTGCCTAGACTGCGTCGTGCGAAGTCGCTCCTGAATAAACTTCACCTTCTCCAACGCATCCTGAATCAAATATGTACCCAATAACTTAGCCTCACCAGGCTAGAACCAACCAACCGGAGATCTACACCTCCTACCATATAAGGCTTCATACGGGGCCATCTGAATANATCTGAGGATGAAATGCAGTTCTCAACTCTATATCAGTACCCATACCTTTTTGTACGGCCCTCCAAAACTGAGATGTGAACTGAGTACCTCTGTCAGAAATGATAGAAACCGGAACTCCATGCAACCGGACAATCTCCTTAATGTAAATACCAGCTAACCTCTCTGAAGTATAAGTAGTGCATATAGAAATGAAGTGCGCGGACTTGGTCAATCTATTCATAATGACCCAAATAACATCAAAACCCTTCAAAGTCCGTGGAAGCCCAACTACAAAGTCCATAGTAATCCGCTCCCACTTCCACTCC
Organism: Nicotiana undulata; assembly: GCA_005239495.1. NCBI lineage: Eukaryota > Viridiplantae > Streptophyta > Magnoliopsida > Solanales > Solanaceae > Nicotiana > Nicotiana undulata. The sequence goes on from ML284370.1 coordinate 36,319, forward strand.
GGAATATCTAACCTCTGAAGAAAACCACCCGGTCTATGGTGCTCATACTTGAACTTCTGGAAGTTGAGACACCGTGCTACATACTCAACAATATCTCTCTTCATCCGCCTCCACCAATACTGCTGTCTTAGATCCTGATACATCTTCGCGGCACCCGGATGCATAGAATACCGCGAGTTGTGAGCCTCTTCTAATATCAACTCTCGAATACCCTCCACATTGGGCACGCAAATACGACCCTGCATCCTCATAACTCCATCATTAACAATAGTCACATATCTGGCATCCTGAAGAACTAACAAGTGTCGGTCATCATACTGTTGTGCCTTAATCTGATCAAATAAAGAAAAGCGAGAAGTCATTCTAGCTACCACCCATGGAGGATCTGACAAATCCAATCTCACTAACTGACCCGCTAAAGCTTGAACATCAAGGGCTAAAGGTCACTCTATTGCTGAAAGGTAAGCTAGACTCCCCAAACTCTCGGCTCTGCGACTCAAGGCATCAGCCACCACATTGGCCTTCCCCGGATGATACACAATAGTCAAGTCATAGTCCTTGAGAAGCTCCAACTATCTCCTCTGTCGCAAATTCAAGTCTTTCTGCCTTAGCAGATACTGCAAGCTACGATGATCGGTGTGAACCTCACACCGCACTCCATACAAATAATGGCGCCAAATCTTTAAGGCATGAACAATGGAAGATAACACAAGATCGTGCACTGGATAATTCTTCTCGTGCACCTTCAACTGTCTAGACGCGTAGGCAATCACCCTACCATCCTGCATCAATACCGCTCCCAAGACAACTCTAGAAGCATCACAATAGACCGTATAAGAACCCGAACCAGTAGGCAACACTAATACCGGAGTTGTGGTCAATGTTGACTTGAGCTTCTGAATGCTCTCCTCACACGCATCGGACCACCTGAATAGAACACCCTTCTGTGTCAATCTGGTCAAAGGTGAAGCAATACAAGAGAATCATTCCACAAAGCGACGGTAATAACCCGCCAAACCAAGGAAACTCCTTATCTCCGTGGTTGAGGACGAACTGGGTCAACTTTGCACCGCCTCAATCTTCTTCAGATCGACCTGAATACCCTCACTAGAAACCACGTGCCCAAAGAAAGCTACTGAACCAAGCCAAAACTCACACTTGGAGAATTTTTCATAAAGCTTCTCCTCCCTCAATCCCTGTAACACAAGTCTCAAGTGCTGAGCATGTTCCTCTTAGCTACGAGAATATACCAAGATGTCATCAATGAACACAATGACGAAAGTATCAAGGTAGGGCTGAAACACGCCGTTCATTAATTGCATGAACGTTGCTGGGGCATTGGTAAACCCGAATGACATAACCAGAAATTCATAATGACCATATCTGGTTCGGAAAGCCGTCTTCAGAATGTCAGAATCCAGAATATTTAGCTGATGATACCCATACCTCAAATCAATCTTGGAGAATACCTTAGCTCCCTGAAGCTGGTCAAATAGGTCATCAATACGAGGCAAAGGATACCGGTTATTTACTGTCACCTTACTCAACTGTCTATAATCAATACACATGCGCATCGAACCATCCTTCTTTTTCACAAACAACACCGGCGCACCCCAAGGCGACACACTAGGACGAATGAACCCCTTATCTAAGAGTTCCTGAAGTTGCTCCTTTAATTTTTTCAACTCTGTCGGTGCCATGCTGTAAGGTGGAATAGAGATAGGCTGGGTATTTGGCCCCAAGTCAATACCAAAATCAATATCCCTGTCAGGTGGCATGCCTGGCAGGTCTACGGAAAATACATCCGGAAATTCGCGGATTACAGGAACAGAATCAACAGATGGAGTCTCACCACTAACATCCCTCACACACGCAAGATAAGATTCACACCCTTTTTCTACTATACGCTGAGCCTTTATATAAGAAATCACTCTGCTAGGCACATGCTCTACAGACCCCCTCCACTCAACTCTCGAAACTCCGGGCATAGCTAAGGTAACAGTCTTAGCGTGACAATCAAGAATCGCATGACATGGGGATAACCAATCCATGCCTAGAATCACATCAAAATCGACCATACTGAGTAACATCAGGTCCACTAGGGTCTCCAAACCCCCAATAGATATAAGACACGGCCGGTACACACGGTCCACAATAATAGTATCGCCCACTGGAGTCGAAACATGAACATAAGTAACTAGAGACTCACGGGGCATATTCAGAAAATGAGAAAAATAGGATGATACATAAGAGTACGTGGAACCAGGGTCAAATAAAGCCAAAGCATCATTATGACAAACCGAAATAGTACCTGTAATCATTGCATCGGATGCCATAGCATCACGCCTAGCCAGAAGTGCATAAATACATGGCTGGCCTCCACCTGCTTGACCTCCCCCTCTAGAATGACCTCTAACTGCCTGACCACTACCCCTGGCTGCCTGGGTAGGTGGTGAAGTGACTGGGGCTGAAGTCGAGGGTTGGACCCTCTGCTGGGATGAACTACTAGGACGACGAAGACACTGCCTCCACCCATGTCCGAGCTCTCCACACTCATAACAACCACCTGAAGCTGCAGATGAAAACTGACGAGAACCTCTATGTGATGACCCAAAAGGTCATCTTACGTAATTTAAGTTGTATCTGTGTTCCAAGGCTCCGAGA
>ML284371.1:14571-29534 GCA_005239495.1 Nicotiana undulata
GTTGGAAAATTACAACAATAAGGCAATTAGGAGAGGAAGGAAAAACAGGGTGCCTTGGCACGAGTCCGAGTACAACATCAAATTGCCTTGGAACCATGATTCGCACGATCACCACTACACTTGCTCAAACAGATGAGGGTATTTTTCTTTCATTTCTTTCTCTGCTTCCCACGTGGCCTCCTCGACTCGTTGACTCCGCCACAACACTTTAACAGAAGCAATCTCTTTGTTTCTCAACCTACGGACCTGCCTATCGAGAATGGTAACCAGAACTTCTTCATATGACAATTTTTCACCAACCTCAATGGTCTCAACTGACATGATGGCAGAAGGATCTCCAATTACCTTCTTCAACATAGACACGTGGAATACCGGGTGCACTTATGACATTTCAGGGGGCAATTCCAGCCTGTACGCGCCTTGTCCTATCCGTTAAGCGATCCGATACGACCCGATACGACCCGATATACCCCTGGCTCAATTTCCCTTTCTTTCCGAACCGCATGACTCCCTTCATGGGAGATACCTTCAAGAATACCCAGTCATCGACTTGAAACTCTAAATCTCTCCGACGAACATACGCATAGGATTTATGACGACTCTGAGCAGTTTTTATCCTTTCCTGAATGACTCTAACTTTTTCCATAGCTTGGTGCACAAGACCTGGCCCTATCAATTCTGCCTCACCAACCTCAAACCATCCGATCGGAGATCTACATCTCCTCCCGTACAATGCCTCAAATGGGGCCATCTGAATACTAGCATGGAAGCTGTTATTGTAAGCAAACTCTATAAGCGGCAAGTGATCATCCCAGCTACCCTTGAAATCCAAAACACAAGACCGCAACATATCCTCAAGCGTCTGAATAGTCCGCTCCGCTTGACCGTCCGTCTGTGGGTGGAAAGCTGTGCTGAGATTTACCTGAGTACCCAGACCTAGCTGAAATTTCCTCCAAAAGTTAGTTGTGAACTGGCCCCTCGATCCGAGATAATAGAAACTGGAGTGCCATGAAGTCTGACTATTTCCTTGATATACAACTGAGCGTACTGTTCTGCAGTATCGGTGGACTTGACTGGCAACAAGTGGGCTGATTTCGTGAGCCGATTCACTATAACCCAAATTGAGTTGAACTTGCGCTGGGTGCGAGGTAACCCTACCACGAAGTCCATGTTGATCATCTCCCATTTCCACATCGGTATATCCATAAGCTGAGTCAGCCCACCGGGCCTCTGATGCTCGGCCTTCACCTGCTGACAATTCAAACATCTAGACACCAAGTCCGCTACACCCCTCTTCATACCATTCCACTAATAAATCTCCTTGAGACCTTGATACATTTTTGTGGAACCTGGGTGAATAGAATACCTGGAGTTATGAGCCTCTGCCATTACCCTCTCCCGGAGATTATCTACATCTGGAACATATATTCTCCCCTGACATCGCAAGACACCGTCATCATTGCCGGGTGAAAATGCTGACGTCTCGTGATTTAAAATTGCTTCCCTTAATTGTGTTAATGCTGGGTCTCTGAATTGGTTTTCCTTGACTTCCGTTACAAGCGAAGACTCCGCTCCATTTCTCACCACGACATTCCCCTCATCTGAGGTCGAAAGACAGACCCCAAGACTGGCCAACTTATGGACCTCTCGAGCCAAAGGCCTCTGACCAGCCTCTAAATGTGCTAAGCTACCCATGGATTTCCGACTAAGAGCGTCGGATACCACATTCGCCTTTCCTGGATGGTACAAAATATTCATATCATAATCCTTGAGCAATTCTAACCACCTTCGCTGCCTTAAATTCAACTCCCTCTGTTTGAATAGGTACTGAAGGCTCCTCTGGTCTGTGAACACGTCCACATGGACCCCATAAAGATAATGCCGCCAAATTTTCAATGCAAACACAACCGCTGCGAGCTCCAAATCATGCGTCGGATAATTCTTCTCGTGATTCTTGAGCTGTCTTGAAGCATATGCTATAACTTTACCACGCTGCATCAACACACACCCCAAACCAACTCTCGACGCATCATAATAAACCATGAATCCCTCCGAACCTTCTGGCAAGGTTAACACCGGCGCCGAAGTCAATCTCGACTTCAATTCTTGAAAACTCTTTTCACAAGTATCGGGCCACTGAAAATTAACTACTTTCTGCGTCAGATTAGTCAATGGGGAGGCGAGAGTAGAGAATCCCTCCACAAATCTTCGATAATGCCCAGCTAGACCCACGAAACTACGAATCTCTGTCGGGGTCGTTGGTCTAGGCCAATCTTTCGCTGCTGTAATCTTTTGGGGATCAACTTGAATTCCTTCCCTAGAGACTACATGACCCAAAAACGCGACTGATTCTAGCCAAAAATCACATTTCGAAAATTTAGCATACAGGCGGTGCTGATGAAGAGTTTGCAGAACTACTCTAAGGTGATTAACATGATCTTCCCGACTCCGCGAGTAGACAAGGATGTCATCATTAAAAACAATCACGAAGGAGTCTAGAAATGGCTTGAAAATCCGATTCATAAGATCCATAAAAGCTGCTGGAGCATTGGTCAGCCCAAAGGACATTACCAAAAATTCAAAATGACCGTAACGAGTCCTGAAGGCGGTCTTAGGAATATCCTGCTCCCTGATCTTCAACTGATGATACCCAGACCGTAAATCAATCTTTGAGAAGAACCTAGCACCTTGCAACTGATCGAACAAATCATCTATCCGAGGCAGTGGATATTTATTCTTGATGGTGACCTTGTTGAGTTGCCGGTACTCAATACACATTCGAAGCAATCCATCTTTCTTTCTGACAAAACAAACTGGTGCGCCCCAGGGCGACACACTTGGCCGAATGAAACCTTTTTCTAATAGATCTTTTAATTGCTCCTTTAACTCTCTCAATTCTGTTGGCGCCATTCTGTATAGTGGAATAGATATTGGCTGCGTATCTGGCAATACATCAATCCAGAAATCAATCTCTCTATCTGGCGGAATCCCAGGTAACTCATCGGGAAACACTCCCAGAAACTCATTCACGACCGACACAGACTTGGGAGCAGGCACCTCTGAAGCGGTGTCCGCAACCCGGACCAAATGATAAATGCATCCTTTCCTGATCATTTTGGAGGCCTTAAGATAGGAAATAAGCCTACCCCTTGGCACGACATCATTCCCTTTCCATTCAATGACGGGCTCGTTAGGAAATTCGAGCCTCATAATTCTGGTTCGGCAGTCGAGTTTAGCAAAGCACGAGTAAAGCCAATCCATTCCCATGATAACATCAAAATCTAACATCTTTAATTCAATAAGATCGGCCGTGGTATCACGCCCAAAAATAGAGGGACGAGACCGGCGCCTAACCGGGTGATCCCAGTCAAGCAGACCTTGATTGCCTTTCCTGCCCAACGTATTACCCCGCGTTTATAACAAACATTAGTTCGAATGAGTTAGTCGATTTTAGTTTCAAAGTACATCTTACAACATGCCTCCATTGTTTTCCTCTTTTAACATGCCAACGACTAATATTCAAACATACATCATACCAATACATACATAACTTTTCAACATGGTCCGCGGTTCCGAGTACGTATTGTTACTACCCAAAGATACATTTATGCACTACCCACATTGTGTCTACGAAGCCTCTACGAATACTAGGGAGTTTACATAACTTTCCGGTAACAAGGCCCCGACTATACCTTTATAACATAAACAAAAGAGGGTGGTATAATCCACACACGGCCCCGAGGAGGAGAGGGGCTCACCACAACTGCTGAGGAGATGAAGAGGAGGCACCACTAACGGTGGGCTAAGCTACCTGCTGCGGAACCACCTACATCCATATAAAAGATGTAGCGCCCTCGGCAAAAGGGACGTTAGTACTATGGAATATTACTAGTATGTATGAACAAACTTCACCCCAAGTACAATCAAGCAGTACACAGATAAGAGACAGTTAATAGGATCCAACAAGCATTGCACAGAAATCAAAATAACCAAAATCAAGAGTTTCACAAATTCCCCTTTTCCTTTCAACACCTCCATATTCACGAGTCTCATAGATTTTTATTGCAATAGTGATAATGATCACATTCCATCCTTATTACCTCGGCCACCCTTATCCCCTTCTCTCACCCTTATTGCCTCGTCCAACCTTTTTTACTCCGTATTGCGGCGTGCAACCCGATCCCACCGAACAATTAACAATCACCACCAATTTGATCACAAGGATCTTCATCACGAAGAACATAAGTTCATATCACCCAACGAGTAAATCACAAAGATTCTGATTATAAAGGACAATCATTCATAACAGCCGAATAATCACGGCCACAGAAAATCTTTTTCCAATAGTGAATCATATACAGTATGCCAACAACATACAGTTTTATTAGTTATCCACGTTTCCTTTCCATTATTTACTACACAACATTTAGCACTTAGATACATTCGACAATTAGATTCGTTATCATTTCTTTAGTTTGGTAGTACATCCTTTCATACCGGGGTGTTCAACAGTTAACGAGCTTTGCACGCGATAGAGTAAGCACAAGGAATCACCATTTTACAACTTCACATAGCACGGGGGTATGTGGCAATTAGCTAAGACAATCAGAGAATAGAATCTTACGTCTCAACACATTAGAACGATCAGTTCACATAATCTCAAACAAAGTACACATACCATATGCTCGAACACCAACGAGGAGATTCTACAAGGGTTAAAATTAGCCATACATACCTGGAGTCGAGTTTCCCTTTTCAACTTTTACTCACAATCACCGAACCGACTAGTACCGTCAATCTAGTTCACAATTAAACATATTCAACTTAGAATTGGAAGTCATGCATGCAATTCGGACTCTCTCTCAAGCAATTTGCCAAACACTATGTGAACCCACTAGGTTACCAACCCTATATTTGTAAAGTTTTACCCCAACCTACTCCCTCTTACTAAATTAACACCATTAATAAACATGTATGCAAGGTCCTAGTTACTATTTTCAAGAGTCAATCCATGCCAACCCTCCCTTTATTTAAAATCAGAAAATTTATATAAAAGGGGATTGGGAATCCTTACCTGCTAGAATGGGGAAGAAGGAGATTACTCGAAATACTGGGCCTGAGAGACCTTGAAAATCACTCTAATGGAAGGGCCACTTCCTCTCTCAAGAACTCTCCTTTCCTTCTCTCTATTTTGTTAAGAAACCTGTTAAAATGAAAGGGGGCAGGGGTTAAATGAAACTGGGGTCAGGTATAAAATTTTAGAAAAATAACAGACCGTGTCGAATATGCGGTCAGGAATGCGATCGCATTCCTGACATGCGGTTCGCATTTTGGACCGCAGAATGGCCCCTATGTGGGCCAAATTTTGAAAACATTCTGCCCGGGTATGCAACCACTATGCGGTTCGCATACACGTTATGTGATCGCATTGTGCGTCGCATAACACCCCTTCAGTTGGACAGTGATCTGCCCGTGTATGCGACCACTATGCGGTCCGCATACACGTTATGCGATCGCATTGTGCATCCATAACACCCAATTTCTGGAAAAATTAAGTTCTTTCAAATCCCGGGGTATTTTTACAAAAATCAAGGTCCGATTTAAGAGTTTCCTCAGAGATATCAACTCGGGGACTTATTCGGGCGATATTTTAAGCAAGAAATTTTATGGGTCTTCACAGATAGGTACTGAAAGCCTGGAAAAGATATATATCATCTTAGTATGACTCACATCCCTAGTAGAGAAATAATGTTAAGCAACCCGAAGAGCCAGTGGATGAGCAACGGGGAGCTAAAAGCAAAAGAATACCTTGTCAATAAGTTTCATAATAAAGTGATAGACAGAAATGGTAGTAGGAAATAAGAAGAGAGTGCATTATGAGTAAGATGTGATACATAGATGACAACGGTAGATAAAAAAAAAGATGACAATATTACAAAATCTATTGTCAAGGGAGGGAAGAGACGAGGGATGACAGGCCTTAGGACAACAAAAGAGTATAGGCCATACAATCACGTCCTCATTTCGAGAAATAAGTTCGCGACGCTAACGTGATTCAGAAGAAAAAGTTAGACCCATAGTAATAGAAGTCAACATAGACTGGTGGAAAAAGATAAACTAAACATGAATTAGGGACTAAGTGATTTGATGGTGGTCGGAATCATGAGAACTTCATATTGCGTTCTGGCAATAATAGAATGGACCACAGAGGAAGATTCATGAGAAACTCGGAGAATGGTTATTCCGGAAAACGCTTCCCTAAAGCAAGCAATGTGAGCAAAGTTAAGCTTAAGGGATTGTATGTGCCAGTTACACTAAGTATCACCCTCGTGAGTGAGAAGTTTTGTTATCCTTGGTATAGAAGGATTGCCGCAAGGCGAGTAAGGGTCATCGATGATGTGAAAAGACGCCAAAGATGAGGAGCTAACACATCTATAGGTAGATCCTCGTGGCTTCAACTATTAGTATTCCCCTAAAGGGGGGAATACAGAGTGATATGGTGTTAAGTCAGAATTAAGTGGTTCTAGTAGTTACGAAATGGTAAAGGAAGAATGAAATAAAATAAGAAAGGGATGATATTGGACCATTCAAAGCCTACAAATAGGCTACGATCCCAGAACATTATGCAAACACAACGTCAAGGAGAAGAAGTGAGGCGTTCCTACCCGGAATGTTATGGATAAAGAAGGAGCCAGTGCGAGACATAAGTTAAGACGAAAGAAATAACCTAAGAAAGATTACGAGGAATATTGATATGAGAATGGGCCAATGAGTAGTTAGTAATTGGTCAGGAAGATCCCAGTTATGGCTAAACAAGAGGTTACATACGAGTCATCAGATCGTGTAAGATAAACATAGTAGAACCCAATATGGAGAATTCAGCCTCGAAGAATATCATAATAATACTCAAAGATATATATTCAAACAAGAGTCGGGGTAGTTAGAGGTACCGCTTGAGTGTTACGGGGATAAAAGAAAGTGCCACTGGGAAGATAGTCAAAATATCAGTTTAGAAGAAACCATACAAGCACAAGGGCATGGAAATAAGCAACTACGGATGATTATAATCAAGTAAGGACATCAAAAAGGTCTGTAATAAGCCCACAACTTTACGAGAATCAAGGGTTCTCCCTAAGTACTACAATGAAAGACTAGCTGAGGAAATAAGGAAGAAGGATTCAATCAAAGCACAATGACCTAAAAAGGAAAGGGTCGTGTAACAACTGTCTCACAACAACATTGTAAGCACTACAAAGAAAAGTGGCTCCTACCGTGGTTAATGAACGGGAAGAAAAAAAAAATTAAAAGTAAAAATTCGAAGGTCATATGAGTTGCATGAAAACTATAGCATGCGTGGGAACCAAGATAAGCTAAGTATGAACGCAACAAGGGAGGCAGGAAGACTAGGAAAGGAAATAGCTTACATTGAAGAAAGCTAAGAAGGAACAAAAGAAATTATTCGATCAATGATCCCGAGTTGGTGTGATGACCCAAAAGGTCATCCTGTGAATATATGGCTAAATCTGTGTTTCGAGGCCCCGAAAGCCTCCATTAATCTCACCTCGTTATATGTGCACAGCCCGGGCGTGTTGCCGGGAAGCTTTTATGTGAAAACTTGATGAAAATGGAATTTTATAATAATTAATAGAATATAGTTAACTTTGGTCAATATTTTTGGTAAACGGACCAGGACCCGTGATTTGACGGTCCCGGAGAGTCCGTAGGAAAATATGGGACTTGGGCGTATGCCCGGAATCGAATTCCGAGGTCCCAAGCCCGAGAAATGAATTTTTAAAGAAAAATGTTTTCTGAAAATAATAAAGGCTTTTGAAAATGAAATTTGATTTGAAAACCGTGTTATCGGGCCCGTATTATGGTTCCGGAGCCCGGAACAGGTTTAATATAGATTATGTGACTTATCTGTGAAATTTGGTGTAAAACGGACTTGAAATGACGTGATTCAGATCAAAATTTGAATAATTAAGCCTTATGAAATTTTAAGAAAATTCTATGAGTTTTGGGGTTTAATCCATTGATTTTGATGATAGTTTGGTGATTTAAAAACTTGAATAAGTCCGTAGGATGATTTGGGAGTCGTGTGTGTTTTTGGTTTTGAGTTTCGAGGGCTCAGGTGAGTTTCGGGTAGCTAACGGGGTGTAAAAAAAATGAAAAATCTGGTGTTTTGTTGATTTTCTGGTAGCTTAGTCTATGCGATCGCATAGGTGGAGCTGCGATCGCATAGAGTTGAGAGTGGGGGAGGGGTCTGATGCCCTACGCGATCGCATTGGTGGGGCCGTGATCGCAGTGTAGGAGATCCTGAAGCTCCGCGATCGCATTCTTCTCTCCGCGATCGCAGAGAGTGCAGTCCAGATTCTCCGCGATCGCATTCCTCTCTCCGCGTTCGCAGAGAGTGAAACCCAGCTAAATCCGCGATTGCAATCCCTTGTCCGCGATCGCACTGAACATTTTCGCCCAGTTATTTTAAAATCCCCAAAACAGAATATCATTACGGGATTTATTATTTTTGCACTCTTTTCTTCTTCTCCAAACCCCATTGACGACCCCGAGCTATTCTACCTCCATAACTACTTAGGTAAGTGATCCTAACACTAATTTCTTTCATTTCCCTTCACTAATCACTAGAATCTAGGCCTAAAATCCTAAAATCAAAGTAGAAATTAGGGGTTTTGGGTAGAGTTAGGTTTTTGTGAATTTTGGGTAATTCAACCCCAATTTAGGGTCGAATTTCAAAACAAATTAAATATTCTAACTTGTGGGAGTATGGGTGATCGGGTTTTGGTCCGAGCCTCGTGTTTGGACAAAGCGGTCCTGGGGTCGAATTTTGGTATTTTTGGAAGAATGGTAGGAATTGTATAATTAGGCTATGGGACTGTGTTAATGAGTCATTATTGATATTATTGAGTTTATTATGCCTAGATATTATCCTTTCGGAATCGGATTCTAAAGGAAAGGCAGTGTTAGAGGGTTGATTGCTATATTTTGGACCCGAGGTAAGTGTCTTGCCTAACTTTAGTGAGGGAATAGGTATTGTATGCTATGTGCTATGTGTGTTATCATGTTCAATGCATAGGTGAGGTGACAAGTACCTACGCGTTGTGTGTCAAAGTATTCCCGTGAGTCCATTGTTTCTTAATTCCTTGTTATTGCCTCAATGATTATCGTGTTATGAAGTAGTTCTTTTGGGAAGTTATGTCCTCATAAGAATTTGGTTATAGCTGAGACCCTTGCCGGGCAAATGTGTTTGACTTTGGTTGTTATTCCCCGTGTCGGGTGGTTGTGGATTGAATTCCGGTAATTGATTTCCTTGCCAAGTTTGTGAGTTCTTGTTGATATTACTTGGGTGAGGAAGAGAGTAAAGCACGAAGGGTGATGCCGTGCCATTCATTCATATCACTCATTATTTATTTATTGCAATGTGAGGAAGAGAGTAAAGCACGAAGGGTGATGTCGTGCCATTCATTCATATCATTTCTTTATTTTTTATTGCAATGTGAGGGAGAGAGTAAAGCATGAAGGGTGATGCCATGCCATTCATTCATATCACTCATTATTTATTTATTGTAATATGAGGGAGAGAGTAAAGCACGAAGGGTGATGCCGTGTCATTCATTCATATCATTTCTTTATTTATTATTGCAATGTGAGGAAGAGAGTAAAGCACGAAGGGTGATGCCGTGCCATTCATTCATATCACTCATTATTTATTTATTGCAATGTGAGGAAGAGAGTAAAGCACGAAGGGTGATGCCGTGCCATTCATTTATATCACTCATTATTTATTTATTGCAATGTGAGGAAGAGAGTAAAGCACGAAGGGTGATGCCTTGCCATTCATTTCATTTATTATTGTGATCATTTCATATACATTTACCTGTTCCATAGTGAGAAAGAGCGTAAAACACGAAGGGTGATGCCGTGCCATTCATTTATCTGTTTATTTATCGTGTTTAACATCTCATTTTGCTATCTATCTGTTGCCCCCCTTACTTATTCCCGTTTTCCCTTGCTTATCTGTTGAATATCTGTCACTTCTTTGCTATATTTTTGGTAGAACTGTACAGGTAGATTATCGTCGTCGTGTCTAGCCTCGCCACTACTTCGGCCGAGGTTAGGCTCAGCACTTGCTCAGTACATGGAGTCGGTTGTACTGATGCTACACCTGCACTTCTCTATGTTGTGCAGATCCCGCAGCCGGACCCGGTGGACACTGATTGAGGGAGCATCCTTCAGTCAACTTCAGAGATTACAAGGTAGACCCGCAGACGTTCGTGGGCCTTGGCGTCTCCTCTATCCTTATCTTTCTATTCTGTCTTATTTCCCTTAGTTCTAAGACAACTTATTTATTATTTCTTCAGACTTTGTATTTAGTAACCTCTTAGTCAGTTCGTGAGTTAGTGACTCCAGGTGCTGGGATATTGTAAACAAATGGTGTTATTGGTGTTTTGAGTATTTTTCAGAATTTATCTGCTTCCGCATTTGAAAAAGGAATATTAGATGTTTTACCTAAATTCTGTATTTTTTTTAATGTTAGTACGTTCATGAAATTGTATACGTTGTCTTGTCTAGTGGGTTCAACGTTAGACGCAGTCATGGCCCAATGGTGGGATTTTGGGTCGTGACAGTTGGTTACGTTATGAACACACTTAAGAGTTTGGAGTCTTATACCTTCACCATATACAACCGTAGAAGATTCTGGTCTACGTCAAAAGAAAGAATTGAGTCCAGGTCATAAATGAAGGATTTAATTGTTAAAGGATTTTATCATAAACATCCCTCAGCGCCTATGAAAGGCTAGAGTAATAACTAATACCAGGAGCCGCAGGTCGGAGGATATCTTAAGCCTACGTAGAGGCTGATTAGAAAGAAGAGGAGACTAAAGAGTTACATCGACTAAGCAAAAAAGGAGGGACCAAAAGAATTATAAACCTCAGGATCACTCTTAAGTAGCGGAGGTATAAGGAAGATAGTACCGTAGCCATATTTTATAATAACTCTATGATGAAGCCAACTGAAGAGTACCAGCCTCATAAGAAGTAAGTACGAAGCTCCCACCGGATCGTGTATGCACCAGAGGTGTACGAATTATAATAGAGCTTCAAGTTATGGACGTGAATTATACCTATGTGGAAGGGAGGTTATAAAAGAGATAGAAGATACAATGCGAGATTTTAAGGTAAGTAAGGTAAAGGTGAACAACGTACGAGATACTCAAAGGCAGAATATCGTGAATAACCCATACTTCGGATAGAAGGCTAGAAGTGTAGGAATTCAATATCCAGGAACGATAGTGGCATCGTTAGTGCCATGTTTTCCAGCCTATGGTTTCTAGGTATCGAGAAGCCTGATTAAGAGAGTAAATAAGAGTTAGAGACGATGTGATATCTCGCGTAATGTTTCAAAATGGCATAAGGAAATCTATGATGCAGGCAAGTTGAAAGGTTGCGCGTAATATATATAGATATGTGTAGGTCACAAGCTATTGTACGGTGAAGCAACAAGGTTCTAAAAGACAGGATTAGGGATAAGAAAGGACGAGTGATAAGATGACAAGAATGGATAAGTCCTCAAGATTAAGCCCATGAAAATAAGAGAGCTAATGGTTTCTCTAAGTTATAGAAAGTTCAGTATAACCTGAATGAACTCAAATGAGTCTAAGACTAATAGCATCTAGAATAAATGGAATGTTGCCCTCAATTGTGCAAGATTAAATTACCCATGTAAGTTCAGTCATATTGGGATGCTATGAAATATGATTATGGAAGCATAGTATCGTATCACCCCCAGGTGCACCAATACAATCACTTCAAATGTTTCACGATGAGACGTAAGCCCTAGCGGCAAGGTTTTACGTAAGAAGCTTCAAATTATTAGTGATATGTTGTAGATCAATATGAGGCAAGCTAACCTAACGAATAAATTCCTATGGAATTAGAATTAACAAGAACGCATTAATAATTCTCATATAATAACCAAGCAAGGCGATTAGGTATATTCCTATCCTAATCGCAAATCCGCTCCCCCTAAGAGTTAAGATCTTGCTCTACTCAATCTTATATTCAATTTAGAATTCCTTCTCCCGAGTTCAATCCTAGATTCATCATAATGGATGGACAAAAGTCACAAAGTATAAGCTGACATTAGGTCGTCATTCTTAAGATGAACAATAACGAGGAACAATTAAAATACTTAGACTTATGCATATAGGATAACTAACGAGAGTAACTTGGAGTTTGGTAGCAGACCACATCAACGATAAATTAAAGTAAGAATTATGGCAGTAAATTCACACAGATGGCTAAACGGACCTATGCGATAAGATATAGCAATATTTGTGAATTCAACAAAGTACTGAGCGAAGAACTTCAATATGCTCATACATGCCCAAAGGAACATCTTATCAAGCTCTGTATATAAAGCTTAGAGATTGGGCACACTTGCAAGGTCAAAGTTGTACAGGCTGCATAGATCATCCAAGACATTCTAAGAATGACTGTACCATAGATCCATACTCGTTACATCTATTTAGTGCCTCTTCAATTGCTCCTTCCTTAAAATACCCATATATCCAATTACTACATACATAAACTCATCTGCCTAAATCTGCAAATCCTCAACCATCTTAAATACTGCAAACGCCTGAGGCACTTTCCCCTTCTTGGAGAATCCTAATACTAGTGTTGTAAGAGTAACCAAATTAGGTTGAAGACCATTCTTTTTCATCATGTATAGGAACCTAACTGCTTTCTCCACATGTCCTTCCTTTGAGAACCCATCAATAAGAATTGTGTAGCCTATTGTATCCAACTCAATTCTCCTAGTACACACCATATCATTATATTTATTTATTTGGTGTACTATCCTAGGTAAGTAAGGTAAAGGTGAATAACGTACGAGGTACTGAAAGGCAGAAAATCGTGAATAATCCATACTTCGGATAGAAGGCTAGAAGTGCAGGAATTCAATATCCAGGAACGATAGTGGCATCGTTAGTGCCATGTTTTCCAGCCTATGGTTTCTAGGTATCGAGAAGCCTGATTAAGAGAGTAAATAAGAGTTAGAGACGATGTGATATCTCGCGTAATATTTCAAAATGGCATAAGGAAATCTATGATGCAGGCAAGTTGAAAGGTTGCGAGTAATATATATGGATATGCGTAGGTCACAAGCTATTATACGGTGAATCAACAAGGTTCTAAAAGATAGGATTAAGGATAAGAAAGGACGAGTGATAAGGTGACAAGAATGGATAAGTCCTCAGGATTAAGCCTATGAAAGTAAGAGAGCTAATGGTTTCTCTAAGTTATAGAAAGTTCAGTATAACCTGAATGAACTCAAATGAGTCTAAGACTAATAGCATCTAGAAGAAATGGAATGTTGCCCTGAATTGTGCAAGATTAAATTACCCATGTAAGTTCAGTCATATTGGGATGCTATGAAATATGATTATGGAAGCATAGTATCGTATCACCCCCAGAGCACCAAGACAATCACTTCAAATGTTTCACGATGAGACGTAAGCTCTAGCGCAAAGGTTTTACGTAAGAAGCTTCAAATTATCAGTGATATGTTGTAGATCAATATGAGGCAAATCATAATGGATGGACAAAAGTCACAAAGTATAATCTGACATTAGGTCGTCATTCTTAAGATGAACAATAACGAGGAACAATTAAAAGACTTAGACTTATGCATATATGATAACTAACGAGAGTAACTTGGAGTTTGGTATAAGACCTCAGCAACGATAAATTGAAGTAAGAATTATGGCAGTAAATTCACACGGATGGCTAAACGGACCTATGCGATAAGATATAGCAATATTTTTGAATTCAACAAAGTACCGAGCGAAGAACTTCAATATGCTCATAGATGCCAAAAGGAACATCTTATCAAGCTCTGTATATGAATCCTAGAGATTGGGAACACTTACAAGGTCAAAGTTGTACAGGCTGCATGTTGGAAGGTACCAACAGTTAGGAGATTGGAAGGATTCCGACTACAATTTGTGGTGTGAGAAGGAGGCCTAAGGGGGGGAATGCCCTGGACTTTGGACTTATTCATAGAACAGTCGCCTAGATGGAAAGGAAGTTCTTAAGTATTCAGAAGACAAAAGTTATGAACGCTTTGCAATTTACTTTCCACGAGCGATGTGTGATTTCCCCTACTCTTATGGGATCGGGCCGTACGCCACGACAGATTTAAAGATACTCCTATGGGATTGGATTGTACACCACGGTGGATTGAAAGGTATTTGTATATAATTGAGTCAGCACACGAGTCGCAGGTATGATTCGCGATCGTGGGAAGCTTTATGGTAATTATATATAATTGAGTCAGCACATGAGTCGCATGTATGATTCGCGACCGCGGGGAGCTTTATAATCAAGTTAGCACACGAGTCGCAGGTATGATTCGCGATCTGGGGAGATTTATGTTAAATCAGTATAATCGAGTCAGCACACGAGTCGCAGGTATGATTCGCGATCGTGGGGAGCTTTACAACTATTCAGTGTTTATCTACTACCTCACAACCCCGGCCGGTTGTCTTATTCCTATGTACGTATAACTATTTGTTACTAATTCATAGATGTTGACTTGTCAGTTATTTGAGGAAAAGAAAGTGGGAACTGTTATTTACTTTGGAAAAAGGGGGTGGAAATTGTTATTTACTTATTTTCAGAAATTACTCGGATTTCAGTGCCTTATACTCACATTGTTGCTTATCTGCCTTCACATGCTTACCGCTTTCATTATATGCTGTCATACTACTACTGTTGGACCTTAGTGAGTGTCAAGTCAACCTCTCGTCACTACTTCTTCGAGATTAGACGGGATACTCACTGGGTACCTATATGTTTATGTACTTATGCTACACATTCTGTGCACTTTGTTGCACATGTACCTACATAGTACAGTGATTGATTTGGCGACTTACTCGGGCT
>ML284374.1:6200-19573 GCA_005239495.1 Nicotiana undulata
GGGGGGGGGGGTGATTTGTGTGGTGTCCAATTTTTCGAGTGCAATCTTACTTAGAAGAACCTCGTTCTTCTTGGTGTTCCAACTTCTGCTGGTGCGGAATAATAAATGCAGTAAAGTAAAAACATAAAGAGTTTTACGTGAAACATACATGGCTCAAAAGGTGAAAAAACCCACGACCTACTACTAAGTAGGATTTTCCCAAACTCTTCACTACAACTCTGAGCCAAGCAACATTTACAAAATAAACGCTTTTGTAAACCTAGGACTAACTCTAATCCCTTTGTAGCAGCTTAGCTTCTAGCTAATTGCGACAAGCTTCAAGTTAACTCTAACTTGAAAAATGTGTACCTATTACAATTTCTTCTAATAAAGCTTAAAGATACAATATTAAATCACCTACTACAACCAACTAGACTCGAAAGACAAACAGATGGAACTGGTTCTTCTAGCTGGTCAGTAGCCTGTGTGTCGCACAAGGATTCTGCTTGCAAAATAACTCTGAGAATTTCACTTTCAATTCTTGTTTGACTTCTGCCTTTGTGCGATCAAAAATTCAGCAGGAATGCTTCAACATTATATAGAGCCATTAGTTGGGATGTTCTTGTTTAGTTCTAATGCAACTCTTCCTTGGTAGAAGAGTTTGTGTTTATCTCAACTTCTTCCCTTTGTTACTGTCCTTGCTGAACTCGAACTCTAACCTCTTATTAATTTGCAACCTTTCACTTTAGGAGACAACCTCTTAGTTCCCAGATAATTCACATAACTTGTTATCTCATACGCATGGACTCTTCGCGTGCCAATGAGTCTTTTTCACTATGATATCCTGATTCAACTTGGTAGACATTTGTCAATCTTCAAAACCATGCAGTGACTTGGGTCAACAAATTCTCCCTTTTGATGATGACAAACCTTGTGCTTAACCCTGTACAATCTTCAAACACTTTGTATGGTTTTAAGCATTTATCATAGAGAAACCATGTTCATTAGGTTATAAATATCACTTGTGAAATTTTTGAAAAGTACATATTATCTATATTCCCCCTTTTGGCATCATCGAAAAGTTGTAAAATGATAAACTTACCAGAATTTGTTAAAAATTACTCATGGCCATTTAGGCAATTGCAGGTGCAAAACATGATTAATCATCACAAGAAACCAGTGAATTTAAGCTAAATAAGAAATTGAGACAAGTCAATAACAAAACAACAAAATTCATTGATTGGAACGAAAATCAACATCCTACATAGAAAACTAATAACAACCACAACCATGAGCAAAACAGAGTAAGACAGAAACATAACAAATCCCGGACTGGGTCATAGATGGGGTTTTGGTAGCTATGGACATCCTAAGGTTGGGAAGGTGTAGATGAAGTTGGATTCTTGGCTTGAAGGAGAGAAAGCATTTGTTTAAGAACACTTTCATTTTTCTCCTTCTCCTTGGCTAGGTCAATTCTGATAGCATCCCGCTCAGCTTCCACCTCATGAAGGCGAGATTTCAATCTAAGGATCTCCGCATCCTTTATCTCTCCTTCCTGCACCAATGTCCTAAATTTGCTATTGACTGGTTGCTTCCTAGATGAACCGGGTTCATCCGCAGGAACATTGACAATATAATCACATGTCAGCAAAGTGTCCTTCCCAAGATAATCCTTAGCAGTAGCCATCGCAGCTTTCTTCACAAGAAACTCAAAGTGGGCAAGCACAACTGTTAGAATAAAACCATACGGAATAGCGTGTGCTTTGGTTCCATTGACAACTCTGTCCAAGAGTTGAATGATGAAAGATGGCCAGTTGATCTGCTTTCCCCTATACAAACACTCCATCAAGTTGGGGTCCATGTAATTGGATATGTGCCTTCTCTCTTGTCTTGGCAGCAGGAACTTAATCACAAATTCGAAGTACAACTTGTGTTGGGGTTGCATCTCACTTTTGTATACTGGCCTGGGTTCAATTTCCGTTTCATTGTCACAGAAGAATCTGGTAATGTTGATTGCTGAGGCCATCCCATCCAGACTGGGCCATCTTTGCCTTGTGTAATCTTCGTAGCCCTCAGCCGGAATACTCAGAATCTTTCCCAGCTCTTGTGCATCAAAAGTGACTTGAATTCCTTTGACTGTGGAAGTAAACCTGCCATCCTTGACGACTGCATTACCCATGAACTCCACCAGTTCGTTCCTTTCCAGCCTTCCTTCCATGCGAAGGACCATGTCCTTCCACCCCTGCACATCCAGTGTGTCCAGCAGGTATCGCATCCCAGCTTCCTCGAGATCTTTCAATAACTTTCTCTTCAGAATTGTCCTCTTGCTGAACATTGTGATTCTATCAGTATCCTCACCAACTTCCTTCTCATCTCCTTCCCTTCACTCTTTATCATCATCTTTTTCAACAACCTTCACTTTCTTGGCCTTGGACCTGAACCTGGACCTTTTAGCAGTGCTTAAGGGAGTGGCAGACACAACAACTGACTTCTTTGAAGAAGCCTTAGCCTTCTTGGACTTGGGTGTCTCAACCACAACTGGAGAAGGCTGCTCCTCATGATGGACCAGGTCCATCGTATCATCATCAACAATAACAGCCTCAATAGGCTCTCCTAACTTTCCCTTTCCCTTTGAAGCTTTCTTTTTCTTGCTCTCTCTCAGAGCCCTTTATAACTCTTCTTCACCTTGTCGAACAGCACTTCGTGTAGCACGAACTTTTGGGGCAAGAGCATCAACAAATACAGAAGCTTTCCTTTTCTTTGGAGTAATTGGGGTAGTGAGTTTCTTGAACTTTTGAGTTCTCTTCTTTTTGGGGTTATAAGACTCCCCTAGCTTCCTCAACATCTCAGCCAGTGTCTCCTCGATAGATGAACCGGTTTCATCTGCTGATTTTTGTAAGCTCTCTAGACCTGCTGCTGCTGCCTCAGCAACACTTCCCCCTAAATTTGTGACACCTTCTTCAACTATCTCAGGAACGGGACCACAAATAGCCAAAGTGGTACCTTCCTCCCCATACCCCCTTACAAAATCTCCTTCTCCCTCTCTCTCTCTCTCAAGAATTTTATCTTTCCCCAATTTTCTCTGCCTATCCGGCACTTCAACATCAACAACTAACCCAACCAACACAAAACTGTTTTCAGTAGTAGCAGTTTTCAGAATCATCTTCAAGATTACCTTGCTCAGAACTGGATAAACTTGGTGCTTCATCCTCATTAGCGGATTTGAAAGATTCACTTGAAGATTCAGACTCAAGAACCTCGCTGGATTTAAGAATTTCCTCCAAGAATGTTGAATGAGATCCAGAAGCAACAAATTTTCTGGCAAGTATTTTCACATGACGAGCCCTGGGGGCTGGAGTAGGGTTAGGTATGAGTTCAAGAACTGGAGTGGGTTCAGGCACTTGAGGGTTTTCAGGGGTTAAAGATATCTCTGGAGATTGAGAGCTATACACGGATGGAGAATTAGAATCAGATTCATAAAGTCCTCCATCGTAATCACGATTGGGCGATGAAGAAGAAGAAGAGGCAGGTGGTGGTGAAGACATTGCGATACACTTTTTAGAAAGAGAAGAAAATTTGATCAGTTTTGATTTGAAGAAGAGAGTGACGAACTTGGTTCTACTTGGTATGTTATGAAGAGGGAGCATAATGATGACCCCTTTATAAGATGTGGCTATTAAATTTACAATGGGAAGAGTATTTACTCAGGTAGAAGTCTAATCGGCGTAAGACTGACATTGATTAGGCGGTTTTACACCCCTTAAAGCTAGGCTAATTAAGTAGAGATGGGACTTCTTGAAATTGGTTCAATTTGGATAAGTACTAAGAATTTGAATTGAACCAAATATATATAGAGTCCTGCTCATCTATGACTGTAATTAATTTAATAAGTGTATGGAGATGAGTACGTACCTTGTCAGTCAGATGAACCCGCATGGATGAACCAGGTTCATCATGTTAAAGTCTTTAATTTGCCTCAATTTACAAATATAGAGAAACATCATTAGCACCTAGGGAATCATATTAATACATGGCAAGAGAGTATAGCAATAAAGACATGATACTGAGCAATGATTAGTCTGGTTAAGTACCTAATTTAAAATTTTCTAGCCAATTTTTGTTTTTCAATTAGGTGATCTAATCATCCCTAATTCAAGCCTATTTCTCTCAAAATGCTCCCTACTTAGTTCTTTAGTAAAAATATCTGCAATTTGATGATCAGTAACACAAAGTTCGATTGAGATCGTTCCTTTTTCATAGTTATCCCTTAGGAAATGGTGTCTAACATCTATGTGCTTAGTTCTATTATGATGAACCGGGTTCTTCGTCATACTAATGGCACTAGTGTTATCACAGAAAATAGGAATGCATCCCACATTAATACCAAAGTCCATGAGTTGTTGCTTGACCCATAGCAACTGAGCACAACATGAGGCTGCAACAACATATTCAGCCTCAACAGTAGGCAATGCTACTGAATTTTGTTTCTTGGTGGCCCAAGACATAAGGAAGGAGCCCAAAAAGTGAGCCATGCCTGAAGTACTTTTCCTGTCAACCAGGAAACCTGCATAATCAGTATCAGCATATCCTACAAGGTCGAAATTACTACCTTTAGGATACCAAAGGCACAAATCAGTAGTGCCTTTCAAATATCTCAAGATTCTTTTTACTGCAGATAGGTGGGATTCCTTTGGATTTTCCTGAAACCTCCCACACAATCCCACACTGAACACAATATCAGGTCTGCTGGCGGCGAGATATAGTAAGGACCCAATCATCCCTCTGTATAGCTTCTGATCAACGGATGAACCAGGTTCATCCACATCATGTTTCGTAGCTGTGGCTATGGGGGTGTCTATTTCCTTTGAGTCCTCAATTTTAAACTTCTTGAGCAGTTCTTTCACATACTTTTATTGATGGATCATTGTTCCATTGGGGTTTTGCTTGATTTTCAAGCCTAAGAAGAAGTTTAGCTCACCCATCATACTCATCTCAAACTCACTCCCCATAAGTATAGCAAATTCCTTACTCAGTTTTCAGAGGTTGCCCCAAATATGATATCATCCACATATATTTGCACAATCAAGAGATCCTTACCCTTTTCTTTAAGAACAAGGTACTGTCAATTTTGCCTCGTTTGTACCCATGTTCTAGTAGGAATTTTGACAATCGCTCATACCAGGCTCTAGGTGCTTGTTTGAGACCATAAAGAGCCTCGTCAAGTTTGTATACATGGTGAGGCGATTCCTTACTTTCAAAGCCTGAAGGCTGTTTGACAAGTACATCTTCCTTCAGATAGCCATTGAGAAAGGCACTCTTAACATCCATATGATGGAGAGTGAATTTCATGTGTGCAGAAAATGCTATAAGAAGTTTGATTGCCTCCAGTCTTGCCACATGGGCAAAGGTCTCATCATAATCAATTCCCTCTTCTTGACTATACCCTTGAACAACCAATCTAGCCTTGTTTCTTGTAACAGTTCCATCCTCATCGAGCTTGCTCCTGAAGACCCATTTTGTGCCAATCACTGATCTGTCTAGTGGCCTAGGTACCAAGTGCCATATTTGACTTCTTTCAAACCGATTCAGCTCTTCTTGCATGGCATTTACCCAATCAACATCTTGTAGGGCTTCACCAATGTTCTTTGGTTCGATTAAGGATAGAAAGGCATCAAACGCACACAGATTTTTCAAGGAGGATCTTGTTTTGATTCCGGATGACAAATTTGTTATGATGTTCTCAAGAGGGTGAGAACTTTGATATCTGTGTGGTTTGAGCACCAATTGTTCACTTCTGGATGATTCTATGATGTCTTGTATTTGGGGAACAGGATCAGGGCCAGGGTTCACATGTGGAGTTCCCCCCTGTCATGTTGCTTGGGGTAGTTGGACCTGGTTCATCACCTGTTCCATCTCCCATGGCTGCTTCAATGTGTTCACTTCTTCTCACCAGTCCAAGCTCCCCATCTTCTGGTTCCTGTCTCTCAGAAAGAGTGTTAGTTTCATCAAAGACAACATGCACACTCTCTTCTACACACATAGTTCTTTTATTGTACATTTTATAGGCTTTGGTATGTGATGAATATCCCAAGAATACTCCCTCATCACTTATGGGATCAAATTTACCTAGGGAATCTTTTCCATTATTGTGCATAAAGTACTTGCATCCGAAAACCCTAAGATAGAATATGTTGGGCTTTCTCCCTTTAAGTAATTCATAAGGAGTCTTCTCTACCAGTGGCCTGGTCATGCATCTATTGATTATATAGCAAGCAGTGTTTATTGCTTCTGCCCATAAGTTGTGTGGTAGTTTGCTAAAAAGAAGCATGGTTCTTCCCATGTCTTCAAGAGTTCTATTATTTATTTTCACAACCCCATTTTATTGTGGGGTTTTAGGGGCAGAAAAGTTGTGATTGATACCATGTTCATCACAGAACTCAACAAATTTTGCATTCTCAATTCAGTACCATGGTCAGATCTTATTGATGCTAGTTGATGTCCTAACGGATTTTGAGTTTTCTTAACAAATGAGGTGAACATATCAAATGCTTCATCCTTAGATGTCAAAAATAAGATCCAAGTGAACCTTGAATAATCATCAACTAGCACCATCACATATTTCTTACCACCCCTGCTCAGAGTTCTCATTGGACCATACAGATCCAGATGAACCAGTTCCAACGTCCTGGTGGTATTGATCATTTTCTTACTTTTGAATAAGGATCTTACCTGCTTCCCCCTTGTACATGCCTCACAAACTTTGTCTTTCTTGAACTTAATGTTAAGGAGTCCCACCACTAAGTCCTTAGAGACTAGTTTGTTAAACTGATTTAGACTTGCATGACCAAGTCATTTGTGCCAAAGGAGGGGATCACTGTCCAAAATACTCAAGCAAGTGAGTTTATTTTCAGGCAGTGTGGACAAGTCTATGACATAGATATTATTCATTCTCTTTCCCTGCAAAACAATCTTGTCAGTAAGCAAGTTAATCACAAAACATTTTGTGGAAGTGAAAGCAACCAGGTTACCTCTGTCACACAATTGTGACACACTGATCAGGCTATATTTCAAGCCATCTATCAAGTACACATGTTCGATGGAACGTGTGTCATCCTTACCTACTTTGCCAACCCCTATAATTTCACCTTTCTTTCCATTTCCAAAGGAGACATTTCCTCCTTTGAGGTTTTCAAGTTAAAGGAACTGTTCCTTGTTCCCCGTCATATGCTTTGAGCAGCCACTATCCAAAAACCAAATTTGGCTGCTTCCTCTCACTTGTACCTACAAAAAGAAATCACGGGTTAGCTTTAAGAACCCAAACTAGTTTGGGTCCTTTTCTATGAGAGAATGGATGAATTACATTTTTTCTGGCCCAATTTGGTAGCCAATTTTTCTTTTTAACAAACCTCTCATTTTTTCGACTGGCATGTTCTCTTGCAGTACACTCAATTTTGTAGTGGCTAGTCTTACCACAATGGGTACAAATTTTATTTTCAGGAAGAGTGAGATACTTGATTTTGGGATCCCACTTGGGCAATTGACTCCCAAAGCCAAGCCCTCTCCGGTTGCTACTATGATTTTCTTGAAGCCAAGTCAAGGCATCAGAGGATTTATTCGTTTTACAAGTTCTATCTAACTCATGTTTGACTTTACCAAGTTCTACTTTAAGTGTCCTTATCTGTTCATCTTTGGCATACATCTCATCTTTTAGTTTTCCCACATTTTATTCCAGCATGGTATGAGAATGATCGACTACCTTTTTACTGGATCCTAGCTTCAATTTTAAGTTTTCAGATTTTAGCTCTAGAATCTCAGTTTCGAGTGGATGAACCTGGTTCATCAGGACAATGTGTTTCTTTTCAGATTCACTTACCCTGACTTCTAGGTTCAAGAATTTTTCTTTTAGCATTGTACATTCTTTAGTGAGTTGTTCTTTCTCTTAGGATGTTTCTTCAGAATCCTCCATGAAATCAAGTAACAACTCAGAGAGTTTTTATTTAGATAGGAATTTTATTTTGTTTTTAAGATGGGAGATACTTACCTTTGGCTCTTCATATGATTCCTCATCAGATTCTCCAATTTCCATGAGCGCTTGTTCTTCATTTTCACCATCTTCTGATTCTTCATCTGAACTTTCCCCCCAAGCAGCAACCATAGCCTGTGTTGTGGTTTTCTTGGGTTGGACCAGTTCCTTCTTCCTGTTCCTTCTTTCAAATCTCTCCCTTTTCCATTCTACTTCCCACTCAGGACAATTCTTGATGTGGTGGTCAGTCTTTCCATACTTGTAGCATCCCTCATTAGTTGGCATTTCTGAAGCTTTTGCTTTGTTGTAGTTTCCTCCCATAGAGATGCCCTTCTTACTCATGAGAAAGTTTCTGAATTCTTTGGTAATCATGGCCATCTCATCATCCTCCAGATATGCTCCCTCAGTGATCCTTAGTGCTAGACTCCTCTCCTTTTTTGGATCATTCATTTTCATTGTCTACCTTCTGAGTTCATAAGCAGTAAGGTTTCCAATCAACTCGTCCAATCTGAGGGTTGCCATATTTTTGGATTCCTGGATAGCAGTAATCTTTCTTTCCCAGGAAATTGGCAAGACCCCAGTCAGGATCTTCTCTACCCTGTCTTCTTCAAGAATTACTCTACTAAGAGACTTAAGTTCATTTGTTAAGGTTGTGAACCTTATGTACATCTCTTGTATTGTCTCTCCCTCTTTCATAGTGAAGTTTTCATATTGAGAGTATAGTAGAGTATCTCTAGACCTTTTTACCTGAGGTGTTCCTTCATGGGCTACTTGTAGGGTATCCCAGATTTCTTTGGTTGTGGTGCAACTTTGGATTCTGCTATATTCGTCTGGACCTAGTCCACACACTAGCCACTTTTTCGACTTTGCATTCTTCTCCCATTTCTTTAGATCCTCCGCAGTGCAATCAACCCTAGTCTTTGGTACATCTACACCTTCAGCAGTCTTCTTCATGGTGGCTAGAGGACCATCAGTGACTATGCCCCAGAGTTTATAGTCTTCTCCAATCAGGTGGTCCTTCATCATGTTCTTCCACCAAGAGTAGTACTGACCATTGAAGAGTGGTGGCCTTGCAGTTGATTGACCCTCCCAGTTTCCAGGTGGTGCACTCATTTTGATATTTTCTAAGGTGTTAGCCTTTTCAAGGATAACCTGCTCTGATACCAATTGATGTTTTATACTTCAATACCACACAAGAAAGGGGGGGGGGGGGTGATTTGCGGTGTCCAATTTTTTGAGTTCTATCTTACTTAGAAGAATCTGGTTCTTCTTGGTGTTCCAACCTCTACTGGTGCGGAATAATAAATGCAGTAAAGTAAAAACACAGATATTTTTACGTGGAAAACACTTGGCTTAAAAGGTGAAAAAAACCACGACCTACTACTCAGTAGGATTTTCCCAAACTCTTCACTACAACTCTGAGCCAAACAACATTTACAAAATAAACTCTTTTGTAAACCTAGGACTAACTCTAACCTCTTTGTAGCAACCTAGCTTCTAGCTAATTGCGACAAGATTCAAGTTAACTCTAACTTGAAAAATGTGTACCTATTACAATTGCTTCTAATAAAGGTGAAAGATACAATATTAAATCACCTACTACAACCAACTAGACTCGAAAGCCAAACAAATGGAACTGGTTCTTCTAGCTGGTCAGTAGCCTTTGTGTCACACAAGGATTCTGCTTGCAAAATAACTCTGGGAATTTTGCTTTCAATTCTTGTTTCACTTTTGCCTTTGTGCGATAAAAAATTCAGCAGGAATGCTTCAACATTATATAGCGCCAGTAGTTGAGATGTTCTTGTTTAGTTCTAATGCAACTCTTCCTTGGTAGAAGAGTTTGTGTTTATCTCAACTTCTTCCCTTTGTTACTGTCCTTGTTGAACTAGAACTCTAACCTCTTATTAATTTTCAACCTTTTTGCTTTAGGAGACAACCTCTTAGTTCCCAGATAATTCACATAACTTGTTATCTCCTACGCATGGACTCTTCGCGTGCCAATGAGTCTGTTTCACTATGATAGCCTGATGGACCTGGTTCAACTTGGTAGACATTTGTCAATCTTCAAAATTATGCAGTGACTTGGGTCAACACTAGCTTATAACAAACACTAAATAAATAAATGTAAAAGAAATATTTACATAGTCATATTACAAAATTATCCCCGATACATCTTTTCAGAAGTTCACAGTTGTATCATTTTGATTAAGCTCACGTGTCTTCATCTTGACTCTTCAAAATAAAACTCTCATAAAAACTTGGTCAAGTTCAGATAACCATAGTTAGGTTATGTCTCTTCTAACTTTTCTCTTCCATCTTTCCTCTGTAAATTACCGATGCCGGAAATGCTAGAAACATTTGCATCGTCAATATTTTGCGCTTAAAGTTGAATATGTGATGTGTTAAAGTGCTTATGAGGGTTAGCCACTATATCCTAAAAATATCATACATTTTCTTATGCCCACAATACAACCATAATAAAGTCCTAGTTGATTTCGAACTGAACGAGCCTACATTAGTGGAGGTTTACATGGTGAGCAAGCCTATGGTATCTTTTGTGTCCATGTGACTTCTTTGAGAGAGTGAGTGATTTTCTTCATATGTGTGAGTCCTTAAAATATATTCGATCGATCATATGATTTAGATTTGTGGATTGCTTTCTCTTTATTTTATTGTGAGGGCACATGGTTTCACAAAAGATAGGTAACATTATTAGACTTCTCTATTAGATTACGTATTCACGCCTCGGATGCATTGTGACATTGAGTTAGCTCCGAGGCTAGGATTGTTATAATCATGTTGATCTTGTGTTGGGTGTTTTGAAATTGGGCATAAGTATGAGAAATGCATTTTGACCGCATATGCTAGAGCTTAAATGTTGCTATCAACCATGGTCATAAGTGTAGTGTGTTGTGAATGTGTGGCTTCTTGGGTCCTTGAAGAGGAAGTGTTTAGTTGGTTGACTTGATGGAGAGCAACATTTAAGTGTGTGGTGTTGATGTCGTGTTTGTTTAACCAAAGAATTAGATCCTTTGACCAAAGCTATTTTTAGAATGAACACGAGTTACTGATAATCAAAGAAATAGTACTATATAAAGAAAAGCGAATAATAGACAATATTGCAGAAATATAGAAAATCAAAGTAGATTGTATTCGAAGTTCAGATGCCCTTACAAGTTATATCTCCTTCCTTTATATAGGAGGTTTCTTAATATAACGTTTGATTCTTGCAATAATTGCTCATTAATGACTAATTATTATATTAATGAGGCGTTACAAAGGATAATCATAATTGTTATGTGAAGATTACATAACGTCTGGGCTATATATTGGTGATTCCTGAATTTGTCCATAACTCTGTTTGGATTCATTCTGACCGTGTCTCTTCCTTGTCTTTATTAGATCGAGTTCCCCGTGGCTGATGAGCTCGAGGGTTTATTGAATCGTGCCTCTTTGTTTCGTACCTCTTCAAAGAATCACATCCAGCTGTCACATTATTGGAGAGGACTATGAACTCTGGGACATAGTCACTGATGGACCACTTGCAACAATGAAGAAAACTGCTGAAAGAGTAGATGTGCCTAAGACCAGGGCTGACTGCACAGCTGAGGATCTGAAAAAATGGGAGAAGAATGCCAAGGCCAAGAAGTGACTAGTGTGTGGACTAGGCCCAGATGAAAACAGCATAATCCAAAGCTACACCATTGCCAAGGAAATCTGGGATACTCTACAAGTGGCTCATGAAGGAACAACTCAAGTGAAGAGGTCTAGAGGTACATTGCTATACTCTCAGTATGAAAACTTCACTATGAAAGAAGGAGAAACAATTCAGGAGATGTACACAAGGTTCACAACCTTGACTAATGAACTCAAGTCTCTTGGAAGAGTCATCCTTGAAGAAGACAAGGTTGAGAAGATTCTGACAAGGGTTCTACCTATCTCCTAGGAAAGCAAGATAACTGTCATCCAGGAATCCAAAAATATGGCAACCCTTAGACTAGATAAGTTGATTGGCAACCTTACTGCTTATGAACTCAGAAGGCAG
This sequence comes from Nicotiana undulata, assembly GCA_005239495.1. Taxonomy (NCBI): domain Eukaryota; kingdom Viridiplantae; phylum Streptophyta; class Magnoliopsida; order Solanales; family Solanaceae; genus Nicotiana; species Nicotiana undulata. The sequence goes on from ML284374.1 coordinate 18,248, forward strand.
ACCATGAAAATGGATGCCCCAAAGAAGGAAAGAAGTCTAGCACTAAGGATCACAGAGGGAGCAGATCTGGAGGATGATGAGATGGCCATGATCACCAAAGAATTCATAAACTTTCTCATGAGGAAGAAATGCATCTCAAGAGAAGGAAACTTCAACAAGGGAAAGGCTCCTGAAAGGCCAGCTAATGAGGGATGCTACAAGTGTGGAAAAACTAATCATCTCATCAAGAACTGGCCCCAGTGGGAAGTAGAATGGAGGAAAGAGAGATATGAAAGAAAGAACATGAAGAAGGAACTGGTCCAACCCAAGAAAACTACTACAAAGGCTATGGTTGCTGCTTGGGGGGAAAGTTCAGATGAAGAATCAGAAGATGGTGAGACAGAAGATCAAGCTCTCATGGCAATTGGAGAATCTGATGAGGAGACTTATGAAGAACCACAGGTAAGTATCTCACATCTTAAAACAAAAATAAAGTTTCTATCTAAGGAGAAACTCTCTGAGTTGCTACTTGACTTCATTGATGATTCTGAGGAGACAACTAAAGAGAAAGATCAACTATCTAAAGAGTGTGCAATGCTGAGAGCAAAATGCATGGACCTGGAAATAAGGGTCAGTGAATCTGAAAAGAAAAACACTGTCTTGATGAACCAGGTTCAACCACTCGAAACTGAGATTCTAGAACTAAAATCTGAAAATTTAAAGTTAAGACTATGATCCAGTAAAAAGATAGTTGATCACTCTCATGTTAAGTTATAAGAAGACTTAGGTAAACTGAAAGATAAAATGTATGCCAAAGATGAGCAGATAAGATCTCTTAAAGAAGAACTTGGCAAAGTCAAACATGAATTTGATAGAACACGTAAGTGGAATAAGTCTTCTGATGCTTTAATATGGCTCCAAGAGAATCATAGTAGCAACCGGAGAGGGCTTGGTTTTGGGAGTCAATTGCCTAAGTGGGATCCCAAAAGCAAGTATCTCACTCTCCCTGAAAATAAAATTTGCACCCATTGTGGGAAGACTGGCCACTATAAATATGAGTGTTCTNTACCAAACTGGGCCAGAAAAAATCTGATTCATCCATTTTCTCATGGAAAAGCACCCAAACTAGTTTGGGTTTTTAAAACTAACCCTTGATTCACTTTTGAAGGTACAAGTGAAGGGAAGCAGCCAATTTTGGTTTTTGGATAGTGGCTGCTCTAAGCATATGAAAGGGAATAAGGAAGGGTTCCTTTCACTTGAAAACCTAAAAGGAGGAAATGTCTAATTTGGAAACGGAAAGAAAGGTGAAATAATAGGGGTCAGCAAGGTAGGTAAAGATGACACACG
>ML284375.1:0-11940 GCA_005239495.1 Nicotiana undulata
GACAGGGGGAATCTCTCATGAAAATACTGGTCCTGATCCTGTTCCACTGCAACAAGACAACTTGGAAAAATCCAGAAGTGAACAACTGGCTCTCAAACTACACATATATGAGATTTCTCACCCTCTTGAGAACATCATAACAGACTTGAGATCTGGAATCAAAACTAGATCCTCTTTGAAAAATCTGTGTGCGTTTGATGCATTCATACTCATGATTGAACCAAAGAACATTGTTGAAGCCCTGAAAGATGCTGACTGGGTAACTGCTATGCAAGAGGAGCTGAATCAATTTGAAAGAAGTCAAGTATGGCACTTGGTACCCAGACCACTGGACAGATCAATAATTGGCACCAAGTGGGTCTTCAGGAATAAACTCGATGAGGATGGAACTGTTACTAGAAACAAGGCAAGACTGGTTGTTCAAGGATATAGCCAAGAAGAGGGAATTGATTATGATGAGACCTTTTCTCATGTGGCAAGATTGGATACAATCAGACTTCTTATAACATTTTCTGCACACATGGAATTCACTTTGAATCAGATGGATGTAAAGAGTGCTTTTCTCAATGGCTATTTGAAGGAAGAGGTATTTGTAAAACAGCCTCCTGGTTTTGAAAGCAAAGAATCACCTGATCATGTATATAAACTTGACAAGGCTCTCTATGGTCTCAAGCAAGCACCTAGAGCTTGGTACGAGAGATTGTCAAAATTCCTGCTGGAACATGGGTACAAACGAGGCAAAATAGACAGTACTTTGTTCTTAAAGGAAAAGGGAAAAGATCTTCTGATTGTACAAATATATGTTGATGATATCATATTTGGGGCAACAACTGAGAAGCTCAGCAAGGAATTTGCTACACTAATGGGGAGTGAGTTTGAAATGAGTATGATGGGTGAGCTAACCTTTTTCTTAGGTCTGCAAATCAAACAAACTCTGCATGAAACAATGATTCATTAGCAAAAGTATGTGAGAGAACTCCTCAAGAAGATCAAAATGGAAGATTCAAAGGAGATAGATACCGCAATAGCCACAGCTACAAAATTAGATGTGGATGAACCTGGTTCATCCGTTGATCAGAAGACATACAGAGGGGTGATTGGATCTCTACTATATCTTAGTGCAAGTAGACCTGATATCGTGTTCAATGTGGGACTATGTGTTAGGTTTCAAGCCAATCCAAAGGAGTCCCATCTCACTGCAGTGAAGAGAATCTTGAGATATTTGAAGGGCACTACTGATTTGTGCCTTTGGTATCCTAAAGGTAGTAATTTTGACATTGTAGGATATGCTAATGCTGATTATGCAAGTTTCCTGGTTGACAGGAAAAGTACTTCAAGTATGGCTCACTTTTTGGGGTCCTACCTTGTATCTTGGGCTACCAAGAAACAAAATTCAGTAGCTTTGTCTACTGCTGAGGCTGAATATGTGGCTGCAGCCTCTTGCTGTGCTCAGTTGCTATGGATTAAGCAACAACTCCTGGACTTTGGTATAGATGTGGGATGCATTCCTATTTACTGTGATAACACTAGTGCAATTAGTATGACTAAGAACNGAGAAAGGGATGATCTCAATTGAATTCTGTGCCACTGATCATCAAATTGCTGATATATTTACCAAAACATTGAGTAGGGAGAATTATGAGAGAAACATGCTTGAATTAGGGATGATTAAGATCACCTATTTTAAAAAAAAGGGAGGAAGGTTTATGGCTAGAAATTTTAATTAGGGTACTTAAACAGATTAATCATTGCTCAGAACTATGTCTTTGTTGTCATACTCTTCTGCCATGTATTAATATGATTCCCTAGTTGCTAATAATATTTCTCTATTTGTGAATTGAGGCAAAATAAAGTTTTTTTTAGGATGAACCTGGTTCATCCATGCTGGTTCACATGACTGACAAGGAACATTTTCATCTCCATACATGTATTAATTCAAGTACAGTCATACATGAGTAGGACTCTATACTTTTATGGTTCAGTTCAAATTCTTGTACTTACCCAAAATGAACTAGTTGCAAGAAGTTATGTCTAATTAAATTAGCCTAGTTTTAGGGGGGAAGAAACGGTCTAATCAATGTCAAATCACTGACAGTCCTTAATCGATTAGTATCCTACTTGTGTTAATACTCGTCCGTTACAATTAACCCAGCCACAAGTTATAAATAGGCCATCATTACCAATAGTGAATAAAGTTATAGACGAACCATGTTCAAGTCATTCAACATTCAAATCTCCACTGTTTTTGCCCTTTCTTCTTTTTCTCTCAAGAATTAAAAATGTCGTCTGCTTCATCTGATTCTCAAAATCGTGACTACGATGAAGGAGCATATGAGTCTGATTCCCCACCGGTATATAGTTCAGAATCCTCTGAGACACCTGAAACCCCTGAATACCATGAGGCTCTTAGAACTACACCAAACCCTATTCCAGCCCCAAAACCCCGTCGGTCAAGGTTCTTGCACGAAAATCTGTGGCTTCAGGGTCACGAGAAAAATTCTTGGAAGATTTATTACAGGATGAAGAAGAACCTAAACCTGATTCATCCAGTGAATCATTTAAATCGGCACAAGAGGATGATACACCTGGTTCGTCAAGTGCTGAGAAAGGTAATACTGATGTTACCTCTATGTTAAATTCTGAAAATAGTTTTGTGCTGGTTGGGTCAATGGTGGATGTGGAAGTGCCAAGAAGGCCAAGAAAAACTGGGAAAATTAGTGAGAATGAGGGAGATGCAGGTGTGAGGTGTTCTGGGAAGGATGGTTCCATACTCAGTATTTGTGGCCCCATTCCTGATAATCTTGAAAATGATGTCGTAGTTTTAGGGGGAACTAATGAAGTGGAGGATGATGCTGCTAGATTAGAACATCTTATGAAGGAGATAGATGATCGTGTGTCTTCTGGGGAAGAAACCTTGGCTGAGAGACTTAAGAAACTGGGGGACTCATACAACCCCAAGAAGAGAAGGACTCCCAAGTCCATTAAGTCTAAGACCTCAAATAAGAGGAAAACTGATGAGTCAATTGGTGTACCTATTCCAAGGGTACGAGCTACGATAAATACTGTTCGTGAAGAAGAGGAAAAGATGGAAAAAGCTCTTCAAGAGAGCAAAAGAAAGAGAGCTGAGAAAGGGAAAACGAAAGTAGAGGAGCCTGTTGAGGCTATTGCTGTTGATGAGATGTTGGACCTGGTCCAACAGAATGAAGAGGTTACTCCAGTGGTGGTCAAGACACCCAAATCAAAATTGACTAAGACTTCCTCAAATAAGTCAGCACCTATGTCTGCTACCACCGTGGGTACATCTACAAGGACACGATCCAAGGTAAAGTCGAAGAAGAAAGTTCAGATTGTTGAGAAAGATAATGATCCTGATTGGAGTGGAGATGATGAGAAGGAGGTTGGAGAAGTGTCGATGGATAGAGTTGCCATGTTTGGCAAGCGACATATTTTGAAGGGAAAATTGCTGAAAGACCTGGAGGAGCCAGGTATGAGGTACTTAGTGGATTTTCTGGCAGCTCAAGGCTGGAAGGACATGGTCCTTCGTTTGGAGGGCGGACTAGTCAGAAATGATGTAGTGGAATTCATGGGGAATGCAACTGTGATTGGAGGAAGGGTTATTTCATTGGTTAGGGGAGTTGAAGTCTCTTTTGACGCACAAGAACTGGGAGTCATTCTAGACATTCCATCTGAGGGATATGATGATTATACAAGGCATAGATGGCCTTGCTTGGATGAGATGGCCTCAGCACTTACCATCACCAAATTCTTTTGTGACAATGAAGAAGAGCCTGAGATCAGGGCAGTGTACAAAAGCGAGATGAAGCCTGAACACAAGCTGTTCTTTGAGTTTGTGATTAAATTTCTGCTGCCAAGACAAGAGTGCAGGCACATTGCTAACTATATGGATCTAACGCTCATGGAGTGCCTATATAGAGGCAAGCAGATCAATTGGTCATCTTTGATCATCCAGCTTTTGGACAGGGTGGTAAATGGAACCAAGGCCCATGCGATTCCTTATGGATTTATACTTACTACAGTTCTAGGTCATTTTGGAGTTCCCACAAAGAAGGTTGAAATGGCTACTGCTAAGGATTTATTTGGGAAGGACACTTTGTTCTCTTGTGATTACACTGTTAGTGCCCCGGCAGATGAACTTGGTTCATCTCGGAAGCAAGCGGTTAACAGCAAGGTCCGTACTCTGGTGCAAGAAAGTGAGCAAAAGGATATGGAGATCTTCGCTTGAAGACTCGCTTAGTTGAGGTAGAAGGTGAGCGTGATGCTCTCAAAGTTGAATTAGCCAAGAAGAAGGAGAAAAATGAGGGTGTCTTACACCAAATGTTGTCTCTTCTCCAAACCAAGAATCCTGCCTCGTCTGCACCACCCCAAACTTAGGAATTTCCAGAACTACCCCCTCTTATCCTATCAAGTGCCAAGTTCGGGACTGTGTTTAGTTGTTTGTTTCAGTTTTTTAATTCTGTCGTACTCATGTTTTGATTGTCTTTGTTTTAATATGTTTTGGTTTTGATCAAGCATGTTAATTAAATGAAAGCTTGGTGTTTTGAAAAATGTCTCTATTTATGATTTAGCTTACATTTTTGGTTTCTTGTGTTGATTAATCATGTATGCACATGCAGTTGCCTAAATTGGCCATGAGTAAGAATTAATTACTGGTAAGTATCATTTAGCAACTTTTCAATAATGCCAAAAGGGGGATGACGTTTGAAGTGATATTTATAACCTAATGAACATGGTTCTTGATGATTAATGCTCACAAAAATACAAAGTGTTGGATGTGTATACAGGATAAATGCACAGAGTTTGTCATCATCAAAAAGGGGGAATTTGTTGGCCCATGTCACTGAATGGGTTTTGAAGATTGACAAAAGGTGTCCAGTTGAACCAGGTCCATCATAGCATACACTTCAGAATGAAGCAGTTGGATCGCAAATCGTACAAGTCTAGGAGATATTAGTGATTGCTAAGTATCAAAGAACTAAGAGAATGTCTCCTAATACGAAAATGTTGCAATTGATAGAGAAGACAGAAGTTGATTTCAGCTAGGACAGGAATAGAGGAAGGAAGTTGAGTTACAATCAAACTTGTCTACCAAGGAAGAGTTGAATCAGAATTGTATCATAGACTCAACAAACGGACTCTATAAATAATCAAAGTATTACTGCTGAAAGAGGAGACGCACAAGTGCAAAAGTGAATCAAGTTCTGAAGCAAAAGTTCCAGAGGTTTTGAAAGCAGAATTATTGTGTGATACAAAGGCTACAGTTCAACTAGAAGGAACAGTTTCATTGTTTATATATCAAGTCTAGTTGATTGTAGTAGGAGTTTAAATATTGTATCTTATCATCTTTCATAGAAGCAATTGTAATAGGTACACATTGTTCAAGTTAGAGTTAGCTTGAAATCTGTAGAAATTAGCTAGAGGCTAGTTGATACAAAGAGGATTAGAGTTAGTCCTAGGATTACAAAAGATTTTATTTTGTAAGTCCGTTTTGGCTCAGTGTTTAGTGAAGAGTTTTGAGCAAATCCTACTGAGGAGTAGGTCGTGGTTTTTTCACCTTTTGAGCCAGGTGTTTTCCACGTAAAAATCCCCTTGTTTTTACTATTACTGCTTAATTATTTCGCAAACTGTAGTAAGTAGTAGATTAAGAAGAACCAGGTTCTTCTTATTAAACAACACTCAAAAATTGGGTACTGCACAATTAACTTATAATATTGTGTAATATTGAAGTCTAAAACAACAGGCAGGATATCTAAGTATTCGTATTGCATCGCAGTTTCAGAAAACCACTTGTTTATTAGTTTATTAAGCCTAATACATGATCCCTAGGTGTACATGGAAGCGTATAAAGTAATGCAAAAGTACCAATTATTGACATATTTTAACACTTGATTTTCTAAATGATATGAGGATGAACATGCTGAAACAGTATACATGGATCCTAAGGAACATGATTTCTAAGGCATATATATGAACCTACACATGATCTCTATTGCGCAGATAAGGAATTAAAAGCCTAAACATGGTTTCTACCCTTTATAGTAACTAAACATGTTCTAAATGATATGAGGATGAACATGCTGAAACAGTATACATGGATCCTAAGGAACATGATTTCTAAGGCATATATATGAACCTACACATGATCTCTATTGCGCAGATAAGGAATTAAAAGCCTAAACATGGTTTCTACCCTTTATAGTAACTAAACATGCATGGTTATCCCCTCCCATTTCACTATCCACCCCCATAAGTTGTTTACAAATTATTACAAGCCAGGAGATATTAATTACATAATAAAAGAGAAAATAAGAAGTTATTCTATAGGGAGCCTTCAGTAGGCCCAAATCCTCCAAACCTCAATGCCTTTGGTGTTTCATAGCCTTTCATAGTCCGAGTGTGTCAAAGTTCCCTAAGGACCTCAAGGGCTCCCGGGCCATGCTCACACCCAGACTTAGTAACCAGGAGTTAAACATGTGCAGTGTGGAAATACCAACCTCAGTGTGTCAAAGTTCAGAGGGAACTCGAGAGGTTCCTAAAGCAGTGCTCATACTGAGGGGGTGGATCTTAAGAATTTAGTAATAAAGTGAAGTGCAAGGGATGAGTTTGAAAAGGTTTTGACAGGAAAAAGTGTTGAAAGAGATTTAGTTAAAACATTTCATAGCCCAGGGAGTCTGTTTGATAAACAGTTTTGAAAAGAGAGTATAGTAATAAGCAACCGTCAAAACACAACACCCAAATGGGTTTATACACAACCAAAGCACACAGAACCAAGACATGTTCAACCACTACAAACAAGGACAATGGGAGTGAGGACACATAGAATATTTAACTGCAAATACAATAACCCAGCAAAGATATAGGACTAGTTTAAATATGCTCAGAAGCTGCTGACACTGGCATAGCCACAAAACCAGACATGAAGGACCACATAGAGGGGTAATAGGGATTTGGGGTATACAACAAGTAAGAAAACAGTTAGTAAGTCATGCTCAAAAACACACATAAAGGGGATATACTAGTCTAAAGGAAAGGGAAGATAGAATAGCATGCTAGTGATGTATTTTAATTACAGGTTTCACGAAAGAACCACAAATAGAAGCAAACCAGATACAACAAGAACCGAAACAAATAGAGAATCATATTGTTGTTGGAGCTTTGTATTGAAACTAGGACATACCAGTGAAAAGGAGAGCAAGGAGAATGAAAGAGCAAGAGAGAGCACAATGGTTAGCCTTGGCTTGCAGCCGACTAACAATTAGACAGTAGAAAATAGCACAAGAGAGAGAGCAGGGATTCTTATAGTGTAAGAGATAGTTTTGAACCCCAGTGTTCGTGTCCCTTGTTAATGAGAGACTAAGAGTACTTATAGTTTCGAATCATGCTGAAAACTAGGCAACAAATAATAATTTAGCACAATTATAGAAGTAAGCATCAATCATCATCTGTCTAATGTTAAGATTTCCTTTAATTAAGGAGTCATGTACAAACGGTAATAAGCAGTGTCAAAAAACGAAATAAATCATGTAAGAACTGATTTTAACATATAAGAGACATCATAGGTATAGAGCATGTGATTAGGACCAAGTTCAGAATACCCTAACTAAGGAAAGTATATTTTGACAGCAAAAGCATCCATTGAAATAAGGCAGGGAATAACTTAATTCCGGAAACCAGTAAGAAAACATCGAGTGAGATTCAAAATTACTGGAAATCAGCACCAATTAGGGAGAATATCGCACATGTAAGAAAACACTCAAAATCAGTAGAGAATATTGTGTAAAANAACAATTAGACAGTAGAAAATAGCACAAGAGAGAGAGAGAGAGAGCAGGGATTCTTATAGTGTAAGAGATAGTTTTGAACCCCAGTGTTCGTGTCCCTTGTTAATGAGAGACTAAGAGTACTTATAGTTTCGAATCATGCAGAAAATTAGGCAACAAATAATAGTTTAGCACAATTATAGAAGTAAGCATCAATCAGAATCAGTCTAATGTTAAGACTTCCTTTAATTAAGGAGTCATGTACAAACGGTAATAAGCAGTGTAAAACAAGAAAATAAATCATGTAAGAACTGATTTTAACATATAAGAAACAACATAGGTATAGAGCATGTGATTAGGACCAAGTTCAGAATACCCTAACTAAGGAAAGTATATTTTGACAGCAAAAGCATCCATTGAAATAAGGCAGGGAATAACTTAATTCCGGAAACCAGTAAGAAAACATCGAGTGAGATTCAAATTACAGGAAATCATCACCAATTAGGGAGAATATCACACATGTAAGAAAACACTCAAAATTAGTAGAGAATATTGTGTAAAATCAGTAAAGTACTAGTCACAATTGTTCAAGGATTCAAAGTGGAAAAATAATACTGATTTAAACGAAATAAACACACATTAGGCGAAAATCAGAAACTCTAGTATATGACATTAGGGGTCATGTGAGTCAGGGAGGCAAGAAGAATCAAAGACGAACAACATAGGGCAAAAATCAATAAACACATATGCAAATACACAGGCAAACCAGTAATTTTCAGGGTTTTAGGTCTAAAAATTAGGGTTTCACACAGATACTAGTACGAATCAACAGAGTAGACATGATACACACAAGAGAGACGAAGAGTCATAAACCCTAATGGGAAGATAGAGAAAAATTACTAGAATTTCAAGCTATTTGTGACAATCAAGCACATATACTGACCACAGCACAAGGAAAAGATTTCAACAATGGTAAATATGAGGGAAAATCATGCGATAGTGTTAAAAATTTACAAAGAAAACCATTTAGAGAAAGGGCTTCGGAACCCTAGTTAAAAGTGTAGAACCGTTTAGGAAAATGGAAAATCTTTAAAGGAAACATCATAATAACTCGTAATATGTGTAGATCTATTGTAGATCTAAAAGAATCGGAGGTTTCAAACATTAGGGTTTCAAAGAAAATCTCATATAAGATAAGAAGAACCTCAAACGTCACCGGCTCGAGCCTCAAAGGTCACAGACCTTACTCGAAATCAAGCCTTGGAGGCCTAAAGCAAACAGGAACACCATGTGTGTGAGTAGACGAGTCTTCGCCCTTCGAGGGCCTTAGGGATGACATTGTCGGCACAAGAGAACCATAAGAGGCAGGGGATGAGGAATCCATGGTCTCCGGTGGAGAAGGCTGCCGGAGAAGATAAAGGGACTCGTCGAAGAAGGGAAGAGACAGAAGTCTCTAGAAGAGACTAGAGATAGAGAGAGATAGAGAGAGAGAGAGAGAAAGAGAGAGAGAGAGAGAGAGAGAGAGAGAGAGAGTAGAGAGATGAGAGACAGTGAGCAAAATGAGAGGGGTTGGTGTGTTAGTTCGATTTAATTATGGTAATAACGATCTGTGCCGTTGATCTAATTTGATCAACGACTCATATTGATCCGGGTTTGGGCCGGGTAGGAGGTTAATTTGGGCTGGGTAGTTAATTGGGTTAAAGGGTTGGGTATTGGGTTGAAATTGAAAGAAAACCAAAGTGGCTAGATTATAAATACCCATGAAAATAGAATAAAATAATTAATAAAATAGCTAATAGTTATATAAAATAAAATTAATGCTAAGTAAGTAAAATTTAAGGTAATTGGCTAATATAAAAATATAAAATGACTAATTATGGAATTAAAATAGCATAAATGCACAATTAGGCCATAGTTGCAAAATCTGTGTAATTATAACTAAATAGTGCCTAATTGGTTAATTTGTGAAATAATTAAATCCTAATAGGATAAAATAGGATTAAAAACAAGATATTGAGTTGGGAAACATTTTGAAATTATTTATAATATAATTTATGAACAACTATCGAATACAAAAATACTAGATAAATAGGAAAATGAACTGATAAAAATATGAAAAATTATGGCAAAGCATAATTCATTATGAAAAGTGATTTTGAAGGTAAAATGTAAGTTCGAAAATAATTTCGAGGAAAAATTGGGTGTCAACAGCTGCCCCTCTTTACCCGGGAAGGATGAAAGAGTTATCGGGTAAAGATATGATGGCCAATTTTGACCGAGTAGAAATGGTTCGAAAGATTGAGGTCGCACCCTGGTTTCTGAGTTGCCTACTGTGATGACTCAAAAAGGAGTCATCTTATGTGCATCTGATATGGACTGTGTTCCGAGGCCCGAAAGCCTCCATTAATCTCATCTCGATATGCGTGCGCAGCCCCGGGTGCGTAGCTGGGAAGCCTTTATGTGGAAAACTTGATTAAGAGTTAAATTTGTGATAATTAATTGAATAAAGTTGACTTTGGTCAATATTTTTGGTAAACGGACTCGGATCCATGATCCATGATTCCGGAAGGTCCGTAGGAAAATATGGGACTTGGGCGTATGACCGGAATCGAATTCCGAGGACCCAAGTCCGAGAAATGAATTTTTAAAGAAAATTATTTTATGAAAATGTTAAAGGCTTATGAAAATGAACCTTGATGTGAAACATGTGCTGCCGGGCCCGTATTATGATTTCGGAGCCCGGAACAGGTTCAATATGTGTTATATAAGTTACTGTGAAATTTGGTAAGAAACAGACTTCATTTGATTGGTTTCGGATCAAAATGAGGAAATTGGAGTTAATGAAGTTTTGAGCTTTTTAAAGGATTTGAAATTTGGCTTGAAAGGTGAGTTTATGTTCTCGAGGTCCGAATGAAATTCCGAGATCGGGAATAGTTCTGTTGTGTCATTTATAACTTGTCTACAAAATTTGAAGTCATTCCGAGTAGTTTAGGCAGGTTTGGCGCGTTGAAGTGAATTCTAAAATTTCAAAGTTCTTAAGTTTGATTAATTTGGTTTTGGGGTTTGATTTCAAGTTTCGTTGTTGTTTTTCATGTTTCGGAAGTTCGAGCGAGTCCGTATCATGAATACAGACTTTCCGGTGCTTTTGGACGGGGTCCCGAGGGGCTCGGGGGTGTTTTAGACCCCCGGGAGCTAAGTTGGAAAACCAGAAAAATCTGCTATCTGGTTTCCTTCTCTGCGATCGCAGAAGGTGGGTTGCGATCGTGGAGAAGGATTTTGCTGGGCTGTTGATTGTTCTATGCGATCGCAGCTTCCCCTTTTGCGATCGCAGAGGTGTGGGTTCCACACCTTCGCGATCGCATCCCATTTCTTGCGATCGCATAGAGTCGCGTCTGGGCTGGGTGAGTTTGTTCTTCGCGATCGCAGGTCCCCTGCCGCGATCGCAGAGGTCTTGCTAGTTGTTCTTCGCGATCGCAGGACCTCTGCCGCGATCGCAGAGGTCTGGCCAGTTGGCCTTCGCGATCGCAGGCCCCTTGTCGCGATCGCAGTGAAGGAATCACTGGGCAGTTTTATAAAATACGGGACTTAGCCTTGTTCCTCCATTTTCATCTTCCTCTTCAAGATTTTAGAGAGCTCTTCAAGGGACCTTCCACCACTGCTATTGAGGTAAGTAAACTCCATAGTTTTACTAGTTTCAAACACTAATCCCTAGTTAAATTCACTACTAAATTATCAAAAATCATAGAATTAGGTAGTAATTATAGGGTTCTTGAGGATTTTGTAATTTTCCATTTTAGGCCATGAAATCAAGTAGAAATCACACCTTAATGATCCTTAGTCTATAGATGAGTGATCCCTTCGAGAATTTTTGGAATTTGACCATGAGAGGCCGGGGTTGGAAATGGGGAATTCTTCAAGAATGGCGATTTTATTGAATAACTACGATAAGTTATCACATTGCACATGCATTGATTTTATTGTATACCTTTTGACTAGTTGCGAGTCCTCGGGTATAGAGTTCGGAGTTTCGGGCGCAATTGTGGTCCGAGGGGTAGATTCGACACGAGGTGAGTCTCCTTTCTAACCTTGTAAGAGGGAATTGTCCCCATAGGTGATGTATATGCTATGTGTAAATTGTTTGGGGGCTACGTACGCGCCAAGT
>ML284375.1:12679-38173 GCA_005239495.1 Nicotiana undulata
ATTGAAAAGAAATTGTGAAATATATGGGAGCGGGTCGTACGCCATGGCGGAATTGAAAAGAAATTGTAAAATATATCGGATCGGGCCATACACCACGGCGAGTGTAGAAAGTACCTTATGGGAGCGGGCCGTACGCCACGGCGGATCTAAGAATTTGTGATTTTTGTTTCATTCGGTGGTCTTACTCTTGAAAGTGCTTTATTGTTTAGGTTCAGTAGCTGTTTGGATTTTTCTGCTTTTAGTATATGTACTTGTTGCTTATTTCCCTGACANTGCACTTTCTTTTCTTTTCTGTACTTGACTGTACAGGTCCGGAGGCTGGCACGTCTGACTATCAGGCCGGTGGTGGATATTGATAGCGTGGTCATACTTCACGGTGAGCTGCTTTTTCGGCGACTTTCTAGCAGCACCCTGGAGCTCTTTTGTTGTATTCCTCTCTCCATTTCATTCAGACGGAGACTCTGTATATATTGTAGTCATTGTATATTCAGTAGTTGCCCATGACACTCGTGACACTAGTTCCTGGCACACACGCGTAGTGTATTTATATTTTTGGGGTTTTGGGATGTATATCCATGTGTATGTTATATCTCGGCTTTGTATCTACTATGAATTACTTCCGCTCAAGGCTAGTATCATGTTAGTTGTTACAACTGGTAATCTCTGACTTGTTTAATTAGATGGGAAGGGTAGCACTTGGTGTAGTTTGCGTTGGCTTGCCTAACCCCGTCGTTGGGCGCCATCGCGACTCGGATTAGGATTCTAGGTCCTGACACCTACATATCCTTGGTTTTACAGGAATCAGGCCGTATGTAGCTCAGGAGTCATCGGCGAAGTATACCGATGAAGTTTTACAAGGACGGACGTAAAGTGCAAGGTTGGGTGAACAAACGGCCTACGGGGTAGTTGGGAGAACTGGAGACGGACCGCTCCTGCCTGGATGGCTATTGCTAGCCGGGTTACCTGCGAATGAACAATACGAGCATATATCGTGCGTAATTTAAACATGGTGCAAATTCCCGTTGGACCATGAATGTTGTCTCTAGACGGTTAAGGATGACGTCTTTAGACCATGATGTCCTAGGCCATGAATTTCTTGATGCAGGATTCGCAGGCCATAAAATGATGTTCTCGGGCCATGAAGATGGTGCCTACGAACCATGATGCCTTTGAATAATGATATGCAAACTGATAAAAGAGATCCTCGGGCCACGACATGGTGTTCTCAGGCCATGAAGATGGTGCCTTCGAACGATGACGCCTTTGGATAAGTTGGCGATATTTCAGCCCATGAAGGTGCAATGCTATGATGCTAACAAGACAAAGCTTAGTCTTGAAAATTAAAGGGGCAGAGCTTAGCCCGAAAGGAAGCAAAGTAAATAATGATAGAGACAAGGGTTGCTTTTGAAAAGTAAATCGGAGGCATCGTTTAACCTCGGAAGACAAAATGGTAACCTTATGCAAATGCAGATGGAGGTAGAGCTTAAACTCGGAAGGCAAAAAGGTAGCCTTATGCAAGATGTAAATGCAGATGGAGACAACGTTTAGTCTCAGAAGGCAGAATGGTAGCCTTATGTAGGACGTAAATGCAGATGGAGACAACGTTTAGTCTCGGAAGGCAGAATGGTAGCCTTATGCAATGCAGATGCAGATGGAGACAATGTTTAGTCTCGGAAGGCAGAATGGTAGCCTTATGCAGGATGTAAATGCAGATGGAGACCACGTTTAGTCTCAGAAGGAAGAATGGTAGCCTTATGTAGGAAATAAAATGCAGATGGAGGCAGCGTTTAGTCTCGGAAGGCAGAATGGTAGCCTTATGCAATGCAGATGCAGATGGAGACAGCGTTTAGTCTCGGAAGGCAGAATGGTAGCCTTATGCAATGCAGATACAGATGGAGACATCGTTTAGTCTCGGAAGGCAGAATGGTAGCCTTATGCAGGATGTAAATGCAGATGGAGACCACGTTTAGTCTCGGAAGGCAGAATGGTAGCCTTATGCAGGAAATAAAATGCAGATGGAGACAACGTTTAGTCTCGGAAGGCAGAATGGTAGCCTTATGCAGGAAATAAAATGCAGATGGTGACATCGTTTAGTCTCGGAAGGCAGAATGGTAGCCTTATGAAAGAAATAAAATGCAAGTAAGAGTTCTTAGCTGATGATAAATTGCGGCACTGTGATTGTGGTGAGTATCGTGATAATGAAGCATCGTTTTGTGCTGATAATAAATGTTGGCATGTGCCACGATCTTGAGAAGCGTGTCTTTGAACAATGTGTGTTCTTCGAGCGGGTAGTATGTTTTTGGGGCCTTTGCCATCTTTGTGCCTGCATCCAAAGAAAAAAAGTGAGTTCTGTAAGGGGAAGGGTTAGTTCGCATTCCGGTTGGCTTTCCTTGACTCGTCCGCTTGACGATGATACTGTCTGTATCATTGGGGTAGCGTTTTCTAAACAAGCTGATTCAAAAATAAATATGCATGATTTTGTAAAAGTATAATTTAAGCATATAATCTAAATAGTTTTAGATGAACCGATGACTGTGACGCGGTTCGAGACATTCAACATCTCCTGCTACGGAATTTTGAGGGTCCTCCTCAAAATTCTGCCCCAGTTTGACGGGTGAATACTTCTGACTGTTGCCCGTGCGGCGATCGGTTGAACTTGCTTCAGAATTTTGAGGGTCCTCCTCAAAATTATGCCCAGTTTCCAATTACGGGGAAAAATGAAATTTTTATTGAATTGTGACCGAACCCATAGGGCTGCCTACGTATCCCCTCTTAAACGGGAATCGGGTAGGCGTAGTTCAATTTACATTGTTTACAAAAGCATAAAGAATTATACATAGTAGCGTTTGACTGCATCTGAATTAATTGGTTTTGTCCAAACTTCTCCGTCCATTTCTGCAAGTATTAGTGCTCCTCCTGTCAGTACTTTGTGAACCATGTACGGGCCCTGCCAGTTGGGAGAGAACTTCCCTTTGGCCTTGTCTTGATTTGGAAAGATTTTCTTTAACACCAACTGCCCTGGCATGAATCGTCTCGGCTTGAATTTCTTGTTGAAGGCTCTGTACATTCTGTTCTGGTAGATTTGACCATGACAAACTGCATTCGTTCTCTTTTCGTCTATGAGGACCAGTTGCTCAAAACGGTTCCTTACCCATTCTGCGTCGCTAAGCTCAGCTTCTTGTATGATTCTCAGAGATGGAATCTCAACATCGGCAGGAATAACAGCCTCTGTACCATAGACCAGCATATAGGGAGTTGCTCTGGTTGATGTGTGGACCGTGGTACGGTATCCCAGTAAAGGGAATGATAACTTCTCATGCCATTTCTTGTGCCTTTCTATCATCTTCCTTAGTACCTTATTGATGTTTTTATTAGCGTCCTCAATAGCTCCATTCATATGAGGTCTGTAGGTTGTGGAATTCTTGTGTTTGATCTTGAAGGTCTCGCACATAGCTTTCATCAGGTCACTATTGAGATTAGAACCATTATCGGTGATGATTGATTCCGGAACTCCGAACCGACAAACAATGCGGTCGCGGACAAAGTCGGCCACGACTTTCTTAGAAACTGCTTTGTAGGAGGCTGCTTCGACCCATTTAGTAAAGTAATCGATGGCGACCAGAATGAACCGGTGTCCGTTGGAGGAAGCAGGCTCGATCGGTCCAATAACATCCATGCCCCAAGCGGCGAACGGCCACGGTGAACTTGTTGCATTAAGCTCACTTGGAGGTACCTTTATCATATCTCTATGTATCTGGCAACGGTGGCATTTTCGAACATACTGGATGCAGTCTGTTTCCATAGTCATCCAAAAGTAACCAGCTTGGATTATCTTTTTCGTCAGAACAAAACCGTTCATGTGTGGACCGCAGGTCCCAGCATGAATTTCTTCCAGTAGTTTTGATGCTTCTTTTGTGTCGACGCACCTTAGCAACCCCAAATCAGGAGTCCTCCTATACAGGATTCCTCCACTGTGAAAGAAATTTTTAGACAATATCCGAAGCGTGGGTTTCTGAGTGGCATTTGCAAACTCTGGGTATTCTCCTTTTGCCAAGCATTCCTTGATATCACGAAACCAAGGATTTCCATCTGCTTCTTCTTCGACATGGGCACAGTAAGCTGGCTGATTATGGATCTTTACGGGAATAGGGTCAATGAAGTTTTGTCCAGATGCTGGATCATTGAGGACAAAGTAGCCAAAGCATCGGCGAAGTCATTCTGGATTCTTGTACGCGATGCAGATATGGCAATATCTTGGAATTTTTGTTCGCCCATTCTCCTTGTACCTGATGTACCAATAAGTTTGAGTCACCAATTACTAACAGCTCCTGGACGTTCATGTCAATGGCCATGTTGAGCCCCAAGATGCAGGCCTCATATTCAGCCATGTTGTTGGTATAGGGAAATTTGAGTTTGGCGGATACTGTATAGTGCTGACGAGTTTCTGATACTAGGACTGCTCCAATGCCAACTCCTTTGAAGTTTGCTGCTACATCAAAGAACATCCTCCAACCGTCGTAGGATTCTGCAATGTCTTCTCCTACGAATGATACCTCTTCATCGGAAAAATACGTTTCCAGGGGTTCGTATTCTCCGTCCACAGGATTTTTAGCAAGATGGTCCGCCAGTGCCTGTCCCTTGACTGCCTTCTGAGTCACGTAGATAATGTCGAACTCCCTCAGCAAGATTTGCCATTTGCCTAGCTTGCCAGTATGCATGGGCTTCTGAAAGATGTACTTTAATGGATCCATCCTTGATATGAGATATGTTGTGTAGGCACATAAGTAGTGCCTCAGCTTCTGGGAGACCCAAGTCAAAGCGTAGCAGGTGCATTCCAATAAATAATATCGGGCCTCGTACGGAGTGAACTTCTTGCTGAGATAGTAAATGGCTTGCTCTTTTCTCCTTGTTTCATCATGTTGCCCAAGAACGCAACCGAAATCTCCATCCAGTACGGCAAGGTAGAGTAGCAGGGGGCTACCTGGCTCAGGTGGTACCAAGACCGGCGGTGTTGACAAATACTCTTTGATTCTGTCGAAAGCTTTTTGACAATCTTCGGTCCACTTATTTGCGGTGTCCTTCTTCTCCATCTTGAAGATCGGCTCACAGATGACTGTAGACTGTGCTATGAATCGGCTAATGTAGTTAAGCCCCCCTAAGAAGCTCATAACATCTTTCTTATTCCTTGGCGGCGGTAATTCCTGAATGGCCTTGACCTTTGATGGATCCAATTCTATTCCCCGACGGCTTACAATGAATCCCAGTAACTTCCCAGCAGGAACCTTGAATGCACACTTCGCGGGGTTCAGCTTCAGATTGTATTTTCGCAACCTGTTGAAGAACTTCCTCAAATCCTCCATGTGGTCAACAACTTTCTTTGATTTGATAATGACTTCATCCACATACACTTCGATCGCCTTATGAATCATGTCATGGAATATGGTGGTCATAGCCGTCATGTAGGTGGCCCCTGCATTCTTTATGCTGAACGGCGTCATCTTGTAACAGTACACTCCCCATAGTGTAATGAACGCCATTTTCTCAGCATCTTCCTCATCCATCCAAATCTGATGATAACCAACGAAGAAATCCACGAAGGACTGTAATTCATGCTTGGCGCAGTTGTCAATTAGAATGTGGGCAAGGGGAAGTCGTCTTTTGGACTGGCCCGGTTAAGATACCGGTAGTCGACACAGACTCTGACCTTCCCATCCTTCTTCGGCACAGGCACAATGTTGGCTTACCATGTTGGGTACTCAACCACCCTGAGAACTTTGGCGTTGATCTGCTTGGTAACTTCTTCTTTGATTTTTAAACTCATGTCTGGTTTGAACTTTCTGAGCTTTTGTTTCACCGGTGGACACATTGGATTGGTTGGAAATTTGTGTGCCACAATAGACGTGCTTAGGCTAGTCATGTCATCATACGACCATGTGAATATGTCTTCATACTCCTTTAGAAACTCTGTGTACTTTTTCTTTTCTGATGGTGATAAATGAATGCTGATGCGAGTCTCCTTGACGTTCTCTGAATCTCCCAGATTGATAACCTCAGTCTCGTCCAGGTTGGAGTTAGGTCTGTTTTCAAAGTTTTCGGCCTCTTTAACAATCTCATCGGATATATCGTCTCCATCCGAATCAATGTTCGTTTGCTGCGTTGTCTCATTACATGTCACAGTCATCGGTTCATCAAGACAAGTAATAGTAATGTTGTATAGATAAAGTAATGAGAGAAAAACAGTAGCAATAAATAAGAGAAATTAGAAAATGCTTTGATAAATTGAATAACTCTTTTGAACATTGAGGATCTTATTGCAGGAATTTAAAAAAGCAGAAAGAAAAAATCATTTTGGTAAAACAGTAAGTAATTCTTGTTTTAGCCTTGCTACCCTGAGGCTCGTCGGGCTTTGGTTGTCCTGATAGACCAGTTCCTGCGATATGCTCCTTTACTCACAGCCTGTATGGAAGGGCCTTCCTCCCCCTCCCCCTCGAGGATAACACATCAATCCATATCATCGTCCTCTAGGAACAAACTCCTCATTGCTGCAAGTGCTTCTTCTTCGTCTGATCCACAAATAATGTCGGCATGTTGGAAGGTCTGCTCCAATTGCGGTAATGGCTGCTCCAAAGGATAATAATGATCGCGCCAGGGTGGCGACCAATTTCTGAATTCTTCCCATGTGTACTCGTACCCTAGACCGAAAGTAGTACCATGTTTCTTGAGCTTTATAGGCTTTGTGATCCCTTGGAGGTTCTTACCGATCCCTTTGCCTGGCTCGTATCCTCTCCAGTTCAGGATGCTCTCAATCTTGCTATCCCACCATTTGTCCTTGTCGATAGCATTGACCCGTTTGATGTGGTGGTAAGTTCCCCCGCATATCTTCCTTTTTCCGTCAATCACTGGAATAGTCTGACGACTATAAATGGGGTTGCTACCGTCGCCATGAATAATCACCTCTTGGTGGTTCCACTCGAATTTCATCGCCTGATGTAGTGTCGATGCCACGGCCCCAGCAACATGGATCCAGGGTCGCCCTAACAGCAGATTGTAAGATGTCGGGACGTCTATCACTTGGAAGTCCACTTCAAACCAAGTTGGCCCCATCTGTAGACATAGACTAATCTCTCAAATAGTAGACCTTTGAGAATCGTCGAAGGCTTTCACGTTGATCGCTCCATCCCTTATGTATCCCTTTACCCAATTTCTTGAGTGTTATCAACGGACAGATGTTAAGAGTGGAACCTCCGTCGATCAAGATCCTCGTGATGAAATGATATCTTCGCATTGCACAGTGATTTGCAGTGCTTTGTTGTGCCCCAAACCTTCAGGTGGTAACTCGTCCTCATGGAAGGTGATCTTGTGACTCTCCAACACTTGGCCCACCATATTGGCCATTTCCCCGCTAGTGATGTTGTTTGGTACATACGCTTCACTCAACACCTTCAATAGAGCACTTCAGTGCGTCTCGAAATTCTGCAGCAAAGAGAGGATGGATATTTGTGTTAGTGTCTTGTTCAGCTGGTCGATGACCGAATGCTCCTTAGCCTGTACTTTTCTCTGAAGGTCATCTGGACCTGTTTCAATAACGGGCGGCCTGTTGCCTATTGGAGGCCTGTTTGCTGGATTCAGTCAGATGTTCAGGAATATAGACTCTACCAGTTCTTTTCATACCCTGTGCTGCGATAGCTTCCTCGGTTTTGACCTTGCCTTTCCTTCTTGCCTCGGCCGTATAGTCCCAAGGGATAGCATTGGTATAGAAGGGTGGCGTGGTCGACATCGCCACTAGAATTGGTGCGGCTATCCTTACTTCGAATGGAACATGTGCCTTGGGTGGAAAAACTGCAACCTCAAATGGTGCGGGTGCATTTGCCGGAGACACAAACTCAACTTCAATCGGTACTGGTGTCTTTGCAGGTGGCGTTGCTTCAAACTCAAGTGATATGGGCATATTTACCTCAGCATCCCCAGATGGCTGAATCTGGACTATGATCGGGTTGAGAGTGACTGCTGGTTTCTTTGGATCATCACCTTTTGCGATCAACCCGATTGATCCCTCGGGGTCCCAATCCTCTTCTATTTCAATCATGTGGATACCTCCACCCTTATGGTCTGGTAAAGGATTGTTGCGGACGTTTGGAGCGAGGTCTTTTTCCATAATAATCTTGTTGTCAATGAGAGCTTGTATCTTGTCCTTCAGAAAGCGGCATTCTTTGATGGTGTGTCCTTTCATGCCGGAATGGTATGCACAGGATTTGTTTGGGTTAACCCACTGAGAAGGGTTCTCAGGGGTGGAAGAAGGAACAGGTGTGACGTAACCAACAACTTTGAGCTTCTCATATAGCTGGTCAATGGGTTCAGCTATGGCGGTGTACTGCTTTGGAGGGCGGCGATCAAAATTAGGACGAGGCTTAGGAAAGTTTTGGCATGCAAGGGGTGATTGGTAATGGGATGGCTGGGAATTATAAGTGTGGTAGACAGGAGCGGGTTGTGAATATTTGGGCGAAGTATGTTGGTATGTGGGTGGTGGAGATTGGTATGTAGGTGGTGGAGCTTGGTATGAAGGCGGTGGAGCTTGGTAAGAAGGTGAGGGTGCTTGGTAATTTGGGGTTGATTGTTATGTGAGTGGAGGTGTTGGATAAATTTGGTATTTGAGTGGGGATTTGGCTCTCTGTGCAACCATTACAGCTCCCACGTCCCTTTTCTTAGACACACCACCGGACTGTAAAGCCTTGTTTGTAGCTTGCAAGGCTTCACAATTTGTGACCATACCACTCTTAATACCTTCTTCAATCCTCTCCCCTAGTTTGATAATGTCAGAGAATTTGTGGCCTTCAACCATCATCAATCGTTCATAATACTACGTGTCCTGAGACCGGAAAAAGAATTTGTTCATCTTCTCTTCTTCTAGAGCAGGTCTGACTTTAGCAGCTTCAGACCTCCAAGGAGTAGCATACTCGCGAAATGTTTCTGTGGGTTTATTCTTCAAGTTTTGGATGTAGAACACATCTGGTGCGTTCTCTGTATTGAATCTAAACCTGTCCATGAAGTCTGTTGCCATACCTACCCAGTTTGACCATTTCTTGGGGTCTTGGTTGATGTACCAAGACAGTGCATCTCCCTTCAAACTCCTCATGAACAACTTCATGCGGATTATTTCATCCTTTGCTACGCCGACCATCTTGTCACAATAGGTCCTCAGATGGACCCTCGGATCACCAGTATCGTCAAACCTTTCGAACTTCGGAGGTTTGTACCCCTCGGGCAGTTCGACATCAGGTTGTATACAAAGGTCTTCATAATTCAACCCTTAGATTCCCTTGGTTCCTTCAACACCTTGAACTCGTCTAGTCAGTTTCCTAAGCTCCTCGGCCAAGTTCTTTATGAGTAAGTCTTTTCCATCAGACTTGGATTCCTGTGAGATAGGCAGAGTGGATTGGATCATGGTTTCCACATAGATGGGATTGTTGTGGAAATGGTCCTTTGTGTGATTCTGAGGTTCCGGGACAAGTAATGGAGTGTTGTTTGAAGTGTGGCAAGTCTTGCATTGTGTTGGGAGAGTTTGGTTCTTTGGCGGAGTGGCGTGATGGTGAAGTGAGGGATGATTCTGTTGTCTTGGGATATTTTGTGGAGGTGTATGGTTTTTAGTGTTTGGGAAATTGATGTCTGGGAAGTTGAGGGAAAATGATAGGTTAGCCAGATTTCGGACTTGGTCGTGTTCTTCTTGAAATTTCAGCAATTTCTGTTCAAGTGGTGACATGTTCTCATGCAGGACCTGAATACCTCGGCCATCAGTGGCCTCTACTTGTTCAACCGTATTTTCCTTCCTGATACCACTGGATTCTGCCATCTTACTCTTGCCTTTGTTTCTGCCTTTAGGAGGACTAGGAGGAGGAGTAGGTGGAGGGCCCTTGGATCTTGTGCGATAGGCTGATGATGCCAGAATGCACGAACTAACCTTTGGGGAGGGGAATAATAAAGAAAAATAGAAACAAAAAACAAAAGGTAACCAAGTCAGTGAGGATTATGAAAAATATTGCAGAAATTAAACACGTAATGTGGGAATGTAAAGCGTGTCCTAATTTGGGAACCTCTTTGTGCCCGAGGTAAGCCTAGCGACAAGTTGATTTAGATAACTTAGAATGCTAAATGCCTCATTTTTATTGATAAGAAAAATAGACAAATCCCAAAATGACACTAAATGAACGAAAAATGAAAGGCACTAACGATCATTGGCCTTATTACATCAATAGAGAAAACAAAGACATTCCTATCTACTTGGTCCCAGAAGGACCTTCCCCAGATTTGGCATTCCTGCTTCACTCGAGCAGCTTTCCTAGCTCACGAAGTCCCAGCAACAGGTATGCTCTGGCTAGATGTCCTCCTTCAGTTCCCTCAGCCCTTTGACAATCCTCGACCCTTTTGATGAATTTCTCCTCCATCTCAATTTATACCTCGTTTCAATTATCCCAACCTCTTATTGGTACTGATAGCCATGTCTTTCCACTCCTCGATCAGCTTCTTGTTAGATTCATGTATTTTGTGGTGATCATCCTCACATTCGCGAATCCTTTTGCACAGCTGGTTGAACTTGAATTGCGCTTCAGCCCTTTCATCTATAACACTGTGGCCTTTGACGTACCCTGGCTTGTTCTGACCACTCAGATCCTCTTCTAACCAACCAAGATAGAAAGGGGTACAACCGGCATGATACCTGTCTGGCTCGATGGTGTCTTTCTCAAGTATAATCTTGTAGTGCCATAGGTGCTGAGCTTGGCACTTGTGAGGACTGCTATCATTTTGAAAGTTTGCTCAAAGATGGCTCATTTTCTCGACCCTAGGTATGACTTGATTCCTACCTGCTTGCCTCATAACTCGGGGAGGTACGTAAGAGTATGTCCCCCTTAGACCAATTAGTATCAGAAACAAAGCATCTCGGGATCGAATGATGAACTCGTCTGACGCAAACCACTCAAACATCCATTGAACTTGTTCTTCAGTCAGGTTACCAAATAGCCCAACCCATTCCTTGGCATTCTCAGGCTGAGCGAACATGTCGGGAATATTATTCATTCGCTTTGGGTGATGGAAAGCGATGTGGTCATCCCAAATCCTTCGATGGATGTCTTGTCGGTATTCGCCTCTTTGAAGATGTTCCATGAGCCAGAGTTGGAGTAATAAATTGCAACCTTCGAAATGCTTTGATCCTTTTTGACACATTTCCAATGCCCGATATACGTCTGCAATGATCATGGGCACAATACTGAAGTTTTGCCCGTCTATCCATTCCATTAAGGTCTTAGTCACCATGGCCAGTCTGGTATGGAGACTCTCTTTCTTCAATGGGAACACGATTAAACCCAAAAAGCAAACCATGAAAACGAACACTCGGCGATGAATATGTCCCAGGGAAGTGATAGCGAACTCGTCCTGGTAGGTGCGGTATGATTTGCTGTGATCGTACCTTTCACACAAATAGTCGAAAGGAATTTATGAATCCCTCAGACATACCAATTCCGTATTCTTCTTCAGACCCATCATTTTAAGGAAACCTTTGCCTGTGCGATTCTCAGGCATCAGCAACCCCGTAGTTTCCCACACTAGATTATCCAGTCCTCCTATCTCTTCTATCAAAGGCGTCATTTCAATGTTCTCAAAACGGAACACAGACCTTTCGCAATCCCAAAACAAAGTGGCAACCTCTATCATCATTTTGTTAGGCTGGATTTCTAGGAGAGATGGCAGGTTGCCCAGGTGTTTTCTGATGATAGCTTTGTCACTAGAATGTAGGTCCTCTCACCAACTCAGCAGTCTTGGGTGGATATTGGAGATCATGCCGAATCTAGGGACTTCGTGCCTCATTTTCTGCAAAGAAAATAAGGTTAGGCCCTTACCCCCACCGGACTCGACTATTTAACATCAATAATTAGCAGGAAGCATTTAGTTCTCCAAATAAATGAACAGAACGTGATGATGTCCGTTTGGGTTTAGGGAAACCCGGTGGACTTTGGACAAGGCTATCTTAAAGGCTATTGTGCGGACAACACGCTAGCCTGGATAGGTTTGACCATGATGCATGCAACAGTATAATGGAGTAAGGTTTTTATGGGGTTTTAGACTGGTATCCTTTAGCGGACAACTCAAGGCGGAAGGCACGGAACTGTCGACTGCACCGCTGATCGACTAATTTTACCGCAAATACGCCTTTCCAAATTTAAGGGGGTAATAATATAAGAAGAGTGCAACCGCTCATCAACCGTTGCTATAGTATTTTGTTTGGCACGAGTGGAGTATGAATGCGGAGCATGATATGCAATAAATAAGCATTAAAACAGATAGTCATGTATTTGCACGTTAAGGAAAGCGGTAAAGACAACAGTTATGATTTAAAGCAGTTACAAAGGAAAACAAAGAAACAGGTCAGTTTCTTTTTGTGAAATAAATACTTGAAAAAATAAACAATTAATTGCACGTATCATGGAAGAGGGAAGGGTGCAAGCATCAAACAAATTAAAGGTACAAATTCAGGGAGCTATTTGTAATGGTAAAAGCCTAGGTAAATCCCCAGCAAAGTCGCCATGCTAGCGCGTCCCCTTTTTTCGTCGCGGAGATTGGGGTTTCGACACGTGATAACTCTTTTAAGGAAAAGGTGTTAAATCTCTTATTTCGGAGAAATAAGTGGCTCACAAGAGAGAGAGTCGCCACCTAACGGGTTTGAGGTGCGTTAGGGCACCTAGAGTAATTAACTCATGAAACTAGTTTGCATTACCAGAGATTGGGTAAGGGCTTGAAATTATCCCAAGGGGAAGGTGTTAGGCACCCCTCAGGATCCACAGATGTGGTTCCCGGTCAAATAGTTTTTGTGAATTTGTAAAATTATCAAATAACAAGTAAATGGCTCAAGTAAGAGGGGAATTCAAATATTAAACGAGCAAGTGTTTAGAAAACAATTATGAAACGACAAAGCTTTTGAAAAGATTATAACCTAGCATTTAAAAGAAATGATATCCTAGGTTTGAAATAATACGGATCACATCAATGCAATACCCGATAGACACTCCTCAAAGAGGGGCTACACGTGGTATTAGCGCATCGGTCATCATATCCATATTTTACCTTTTTCCCGACCCGTGAAGGTAATTAAAGCGCGTGTTTGGTCACGAACTCTATTGCATGCTATTACCCGTCCCATCATATCAGTCCCGAAGGAGATTAGGACTACTATCCTAAAGGAGGTACTAGGATGACCCTTAGGTTTAAAGGGAAAGATTCTAAGCGACAAACAATAACACTTAGGACTGCAAATAGATGGAAAACACGTAAAGCAGATATGAGGCCCAAATATTCCTCCACAGATTATGCATATAATTTAGCATGACTCAAACACATGTAAGGGCCTTATTTATTTCAAAATCCTAAAGCATGATATCTAGGCGAAACTGGAATACAATAGAGATGCAATTTGGTTGCTTAATTCATAGAAGGAATATCAGTTTTTGCTTACTGATTTTAACCTGTTGATAATTGGCCAGCATATATGAAGAAGTATATTTCCAATTTTAACAGATACACCTAAGGCTTGCTTAGGTGTGCCAGTTATTACAGAAAATTATTTGAATCATATTACTAAGCATACTATTCTAGGTGTTCAGATTTCAGAAAATAGTTACCAAACAGGATGAGTTTGTTTTTATCAAGAATCAAGCTAGGGGATGCCTAAGCGAATACAAATGCAATCCTAAAGCATGATATCTAATGCAAAGAAGATGCAGAATGATGCAGGACCTAAATATGATATTCTACATGCACGAATATTTACGTTCCCGAACATGCTTTCAAAAATATGTAGAAGGACCTATTTATTAACATTGCATTTATCCTAAGGCAAGATATCTAAGTGTTCTTATTGCATCGCAGTTTCAGAAAACCACTTATTTATTAGTTTGTTAAGACTAATACATGATCCCTAGGTGTACATGGCAGCGTATAAAGTAATGCAAACGTACCAATTATTGACATATTTTAACACAAGATTTTCTAAATGATATGAGGATGAACATACTGAAACAGTATACATGGATCCTAAGGAACAGGATTTCCAACGCATAGATATGAACCTACACATGATCTCTATTGTGCAGATAAGGAATTAAAAGCCTAAACATGGTTTCTACCCTTTATAGTAACTAAACATGTTCTAAATGATATGAGGATGAACATGCTGAAACAGTATACATGGATCCTAAAGAACAGGATTTCTAACGCATAGATATGAACCTACACATGATCTCTATTGCGCAGATAAGGAATTAAAAGCCTAAACATGGTCTCTACCCTTTATAGTAACTAAACATGCATGGTTATCCCCTACCATTTCACTATCCACCCCCATAAGTTGTTTAAAAATTATTACAAGCCAAGAGTTATTAATTACATAATAAAAGAGAAAATAAGAAGCTATTCTATAGGGAGCCTTCAGTAGGCCAAAATCCTCCGAACCTCAATGCCTTTGGTGTTTCATAGCCTTTCATAGTCCGGGTGTGTCAAAGTTCCCTAAGGACCTCAAGGGCTCCCGGGTCATGCTCACACCCATACTTAGTAACCAGGAGTTAAACATGTGCAGTGTGGAAATACCAACCTCAGTGTGTCAAAGTTCAGAGGGAACTCGAGAGGTTCCCAAAGCAGTGCTCATACTGAGGGGGTGGATCTTATGAATCTAGTAATAAAGTGAAGTGCAAGGGATGAGTTTGAAAAGGTTTTGACAGGAAAAAGTGTTGAAAGAGATTTAGTTAAAACATTTCATAGCCTAGGGAGTCTGTTTGATAAACAGTTTTGAAAAGAGAGTATAGTAATAAGCAATAGTCCAAACACAACACCCAAATGGGTTTATACACAACCAAAGCACACAGAACCAAGACAGGTTCAACCACTACAAACAAGGACAATGGGGGTGGGGACACATAGAACATTTAACTGCAAATACAATAACCCAGCAAAGATATAGGACTAGTTTAAATATTCTCAGAAACTGCTGACACTGGCATAGCCACAAAACCAGACATGAAGGACCACATATAGGGGTGATAGGGATTTGGGGCATACAACAAGTAAGAAAACAGTTGGTAAGTCATGCTCAAAAACACACATAAAGGGGATATACTAGTCTAAAGGAAAGGGAAGATAGAATAGCATGCTAGTGATGTATTTTAATTACAGGTTTCACGAAAGAACCACAAATAGAAGCAAACCAGATACAACAAGAACCGAAACAAATAGAGAATCATATTGTTGTTGGAGCTTTGTATTGAAACTAGGACATACCAGTGAAAAGGAGAGCAAGGAGAATGAAAGAGCAAGAGAGAGCACAATGGTTAGCCTTGGCTTGCAGCCGACTAACAATTAGACAGTAGAAAATAGCACAAGAGAGAGAGCAGGGATTCTTATAGTGTAAGAGATAGTTTTGAACCCCAGTGTTCGTGTCCCTTGTTAATGAGAGACTAAGAGTACTTATAGTTTCGAATCATGCTGAAAACTAGGCAACAAATAATAATTTAGCACAATTATAGAAGTAAGCATCAATCATCATCTGTCTAATGTTAAGACTTCCTTTAATTAAGGAGTCATGTACAAACGGTAATAAGCAGTGTCAAAAAACGAAATAAATCATGTAAGAACTGATTTTAACATATAAGAGACATCATAGGTATAGAGCATGTGATTAGGACCAAGTTCAGAATACCCTAACTAAGGAAAGTATATTTTGACAGCAAAAGTATCCATTGAAATAAGGCAGGGAATAACTTAATTCCGGAAACCAGTAAGAAAACATCGAGTGAGATTCAAAATTACTGGAAATCAGCACCAATTAGGGAGAATATCGCACATGTAAGAAAACACTCAAAATCAGTAGAGAATATTGTGTAAAATCAATAAAGTACTAGTCACAATTATTCAAGGATTCAAAGTGAAAAAATAATACTGATTTAAACGGAATAAACACACTAAAATCAGAAACCCTAGTATATGACATTAGGGGTCATGTGAGTCAGGGAGGCAAGAAGAATCAAAGACGAACAACATAGGGCAAAGATCAATAAACACATATGCAAATACACAGGCAAACCAGTAGTTTTCAGGGTTTTAGGTCTAAAAATTAGGGTTTCATACAGATACTAGTACGAATCAACATAGTAGACATGATACACACAAGAGAGACGAAGAGTCATAAACCCTAATGGGAAAAAAGAGTAAAATTACTAGAAATTCAAGTTATTCGTGACAATCAAGCACATATACTGACCACGCCACAAGGAAAAGATTTCAACAATGGTAAATATGAGGGAAAATCATGCGATAGTGTTAAAAATTGACAAAGAAAACCATTTTGAGAAAGGGGTTCGGAACCCTAGTTAAAAGTGCAGAACCGTTTAGGAAAAATGGAAAATCTTTAAAGGAAACATCATAATAACTTGTAATATGCGTAGATATAAAAGAATGGGAGGTTTCAAACATTAGGGTTTCAAATAAAACCTCAGAGAAGATAAGAAGAACCTCAAACGTCACCGGCTCGAGCCTCAAAGGTCACAAACCTTACTCGAAATCAAGCCTTGGAGGCCTGAAGCAAACAGGAACACCATGGGTGTGAGTAGACGGGTCTTCGCCCTTCGAGGGCCTTAGGGATGACATTGTCGGCATAAGAGAACCATAAGAGGCAGGGGGTGAGGAATCCATGGTCTCCGGTGGAGAAGGTTGCCGGAGAAGATAAAGGGACTCGTCGAAGAAGGGAAAAGGCAGAAATATCTAGAAGAGACTAGAGATATATATAGAGAGAGAGAGAGAGTAGAGAGATGAGAGACGGTGAGCAAAATGAGAGGGGTTGGGGGGTTAGCTCGAATTATGGTAATAACGATCTGGGTCGTTGATATAATTTGATCAACGACTCAGATTGATCCGGGGTTGGGCCGGGTAGGAGGTTAATTTGGGCTGGGTAGTTAATTGGGTTAAAGGGTTGGGTATTGGGTTGAAATTGAAAGAAAATCAAAGTGGCTAGATTATAAATACCCATGAAAATAGAATAAAATAATTAATAAAATAGCTAATAGTTATATAAAATAAAATTAATGCTAAGTAAGTAAAATTTAAGGTAATTGGCTAATATAAAAATATAAAAAAACTAATTATGGAATTAAAATAGCATAAATGTACAATTAGGCCATAGTTGCGAAATCTGTGTAATTATAACCAAATAGTGCCTAATTGGTTAATTTGTGAAATAATTAAATCCCAATAGGATAAAATAGGATTAAAAATAAGATATTGAGTTGGGAAACATTTTGAAATTATTTATAATATAATTTATGAACAATTATTGAATACAAAAATACTAAATAAATAGGAAAATGAACTGATAAAAATATGAAAAATTATGAAAAAGTATAATTCATTATGAAAAGTGATTTTGAAGGTAAAATGTACGTTTAAGAATAATTTCGAGAAACAATTGGGTGTCAACAACCATTGAATCAATGGTTGAACTAGACAACTTAACCCAAGAAATTCCACAAGTTCATTTCACCTCTACTCCTACCCAAGATCACAATCCTGCCCAACAGGATTTAATGCTCCTCGATGCATCCCCATCCAGTGAAATCACTGAGATGGAATCAAAGATTATCAACTCCACAGTTAAAAAGATCAAAGAAATTAAATTAACAGTGGAGGATAGGAATAGAATGTACACTCCCTGGAGATACTCCGTAATTATTAAACTAGTGGGGAAAAGAATTCAACACCAATACCTCAAAGAAAAACTAATCAGATTATGGAAACCATGTGAAATATTTCCCCTAATAGATTTAGGCCATGATTACTTCATAGTCAAGTTCTCAAAAGAAGAAAATATGAGAATCACACTTCAAAATGGCCCATGGTTCATTAACGGTCATTTTCTGTCAACCAGGCAATGGGAACCAAATTTTGTTGCTGAAAAAGCTAAGCAAATTCACACGGCCCTATGGGTTCTCCTACCTCAATTACCAACTGAATTCTACGATGGATTAATTTTAAAGAAAATTGGGAAATCCATAGGAAGATTGCTCAAGATTGATGCATGCACAAGTTCTACACTTAGAGGTAGATATGCACGAATCTGTGTAAAACTCCCTCTTGATCAACCTGCAACAATGTATATTAATTGGTTCTCATTTCCAAAGCCTTGTCTATGAAGGCATTAACTTTCTGTGCAAAAAGTGTGGCTATTTGGGTCATACAAGCACTTCATGCACTGTTATCCCACAAATTCGAGAAGGAACTCATCTACCGGAAATTCAAGCACCTACAATTGAGGCCAACACTAATACTGCCCAACCTTCAATGGAAGAGCAATGTCAGGTAGTGTCATTCCAGCAGAGAAGGAATCAAAAGAAAAAATCCTACTAAAAATAGGAAAAACAATAATAATATGCGGCACAATAATATGGGTACAGGTAACTCTATTGATGTCAAAAATTTTGAGATTGCAACAGGTAAGTTCCTAAACTCCCAAAAACTTACTTACAAAGCATTAAATTCTTCTAATATCCTCCCCATTCATGACCATATTAATTATCAAGGGATATGTCTCCCATAACAAAGAAAGATAATTTAATGTCTATGCATAATAAATTTGACATTCTTATTAATGATGATTCTTGTAACATTCCCTCCCTTGTTCACCAAAATTCCTCCAATTCCCCAAACCCCCAGGATTCATTCCTAAGCTAGGTCCCTCTACCACTAACCTGGCCAATAACACTAGGCCAAGTGGCAAACCTAAATCATGCATGCTAAACCCTAAACCACTTGACACCTCTATAACCTACTCTCACACGCCAACTACCCCCTCCCCACACACAACTCTAAACACTAACAGACATTTGGCAAACCAATCAAGCCAAATGGCATTAAACTCAAACCAACCAATCATAATTAATCCACCTCACCAACCTCCATATCCCTCATGCATGCAAAATCTTTTGAGAAAGATTTGCCATCATTAATGCAAGATTTACACTCTTCCATCTCCCCTTCTTCTAATCCTCCACCACAAACCTCTCTCTCACAAATACCTCCTGCCATTCCAGTGGCCTTAGACCAAACATCCCCAACACTGTCCCCTCCATCTCCAAAAATCAATGGAGAATTTTCCACCATTTCCACCACAAATACCATTCCACCCGCCAACATTCCTCTCTCCACCCCCAGTTCCAAACCAAGATCCCCTAAGATGGATAGAGCAGGGATTACAAGGACATGCGGCCTCCTTTCCAATGATGATGAATGGCCAGGAGGTATGGATTGTTCTTCAGAATCCGAGATTCCTAGCTCAATTAGTTTCGGAAGGGATGGCTCTCGCAATGGGGAACTATATCAACCACATGTGGGTGGCGAATGTATTAGACTACTAGCCCCACACTTAGCACCTGCCATGATGCACAACATGCAAGTGCAATGGGGTCTATCTCAACATTTCAACCCTCTAAACAACTTAAACCTCATTTATCAACTACCATTCTTCACTCCGGAGAATCAAGTCACCAACCTTCCAATTTTCTACCCATGGAAACCCATTCCTCAACACCACCCGATTCCCATGGACTTCCTCAACCAACAACAACCTCCATTCGAACCAGAACAGGACGATCCGAAAATAGAAGAAGAAATGATAGAGGAAGTAATAGCCCCACCAATCAGGGGGTCGTTCACCGAAATTTCAAGCCTCAGAGAAGCAACCCTCATGTTGTTTCAAGAGTTGGAGGCCAGGAAGTTCATTCTTCGTTGTCCAGCAGCACTGTTCAAGTGCTCAATTGACATCCGACCTCTCATCTACCAAGCCACAGGGAACTTTGCAAAAGTCATGTGCCTCTCACTCAGGGAAGCCAACAATCTCCTACAGACCAATCTGGGGAGTACTCAACACAACCCAAACCATCTCTTAATGAATAGAACAATTTGTTTAGTTGTGTGGAATATTCGTGGTGCCAACAATGATGAATTTAAAATAAACTTCAGAGATCTCCTCCATAATCACAACCCTGGCATGGTAGCCCTATTAGAAACCAAAATGATGGATCACGCTCCTCTTAGAGACGAGTTACGCTTCACTAGCATGATAGACGTCCCGACAATAGGCCATGCAGGAGGTATTGTAGTGCTTTGGTATGAGAATCTAGTCTCCTTAAATCTCGTCAGCAAATCAAGCCAGGAAATCCATGCCATGCTTCAGGTATCCCCTTTAAAAACCCCATGCCTCATTAGTATCATATACGCTAGAACCTGTCTAAACTTACGTAACACCTTGTGGAATAATCTATGCGATATTGTGGATAACTATCATGGGCCCTGGTTAGTGGGAGGCGATTTCAATGAAATCGTATCGCAAAATGATAAATGGGGTGGCAGACCTATTAACAATGGCCGTACAAATCACCTTAAACATTGTATTAATTATTGTAACCTTCTAGATTTAGGGTTTAAAGGAGCTAAATATACTTGGACTAATCGTCGTATAAACTCAGGCAGTCTAATCCTAGAATGCTTAGACATATATCTTGCTAATGACCTTTGGATCAACCTATTCCCTAATGCTCAAATAATTCACCTTTCTTGAAATCACTCTGACTATGCCCCAATTCTCCTAAGATTCCAGAAAAGAAATAACCCAAGAGGAGAAACAATCTTTAGGCTTGAAACATATTGGTGTTATCATACGAAGTTTGAAAACATAGTTTAAAACTCTTGGTACAATAGGCATCTATTAGAAGCCACGGATCATTTCCAACACAAAGTGTTACATTGGGCTAAAATAACCTTTGGTGACACCCATAAGAAGAAAAAGGAAATCATAGCAAGACTACAAGGAATCCAAGCTTCTAATAATTACCCCTACAGCCAGTTTCTTCATCTCCTTGAAAACGACTTAATAAAAGAGTACAATGAAATTCTTAAAATTGAGGAGGACTACTGGAAAATTCGCTCCGCATAAATTGGTTAAACGATGGCGATGCGAATACAAAATTCTTCCATCTAAGTGTAGTCAATCGTAGGAGAAAAAATTCTATCTCATACTTTAAAGACAATGATGGTAAATGGATTTATGATCCGGAGCAAATCCTTTGCCATACCTTAAACCACTTCAAAAAAGCTTTTCAAACGGACCATATTGAAACCCCTATTAAGAATATCAGGAACTCCCCAACCTCCTTTGACATACTAGATCTCTCCTAGTTAGAGTCTCCCTTATCAGACCACGAAATCATTCGTGCCATATTTTCGTTCAAATCCTTCAAAGCCCCTGGCCCCGATGGAATCCACCCCTTCTTTTATCAAAAATATTGGCACTTAGTACGGACCCCGGTCCTTAATTTTTGTCACAAAATATTCAAAGACCTATCAATTCCATGGACTCTAAATTCTACCTTCATATGTCTCATTCCAAAATTTCACAATGATAACAACCTTAATAATTTCCGTCCTATTGGACTTTGCAATACTATCTACAAAGTCATCACTAAAATAATAGTGAATAGAATCAAACCCTACCTTGATAAATTAATCGTCCCCTATCAATCAAGCTTTCTAAAAGGTAGAAGAACTAGTGATAACACTATCATTATTCAAGAAATTATTAATCACTTCCAAAAAATAAGGGGTCGCCAGGGAAAAGTACTTCTAAAAATTGATTTAGAAAAAGCTTTCGACCGCCTTGAATGGTCATTCATTTACGGGGCCCTTCTTTTCTTCAAATTCCCCCCACGTATCACTAAACTCATTATGAGTTGTGTTAGCACCTCCAGGATTGCTATCCTAGTCAACGGCTCCAAAATAGAATTCTTTCAACCCTCGAGAGGCATCCGCCAAGGGGATCCTATGTCTCCTTACTTGTTCATATTGTGCATGGAACTCCTATCAAAATACATTAATCACCAAGTTAATTTAGGACTATGTGATCCAATAAAACTCAACCCCACGGGTCCTCCCATTTCACACCTATTCTATGCGGATGACTTAACTCTCTCAGCAAATGCTAGTCTATAGTCCATCAACACGATAAAGCATAACCTCACTTTCTTCTCCCAACTCTCGGGTCAAAATATCAATAATTCTAAATCCAAAATAATCTTCTCAAAAAATTGTGCTATCCATACCAAAAATCTCTTTGCCAATATACTTGACATCCGTTCCAGTGATAAGTTTGGCAAATACCTAGGATTTTCTATACTCACACCGATGTTCGTTACGTCATAGACCATATGAATTCAAAACTCGCAGGCTGAAAAACAAAATTTCTTTCCCTGGCGGGGAGATCCACCCTGGCAAAGTCTACCCTCAACTCTATTCCTAATCACGTAATGCAATACATTATGCTCTCGGTCCCTACCCTAAAGCAAATTGACAGAATTCAACGCGACTTCATCTGGGGTTCCACCACCAAAAAAAAGAAAATTCATTATATAAAATGGTCCACGGTCACCCTTCCTAAGAAGGAGGGAGGACTGGGTCTGAGGAAAGCAGCAGACAAAAATATTGCATCCCTCACTAGACTCTCTTGGAGTCTTTTCTCCAACCCCAGCTCACTATGGGTCTCCACTCTCATCACAAAATATAGCCATTTAAGAAATCTCTCCTCTATGTTCTTTATGGAATAACATTCTATCAGGTTGGAAAATCTGCAAGCAAGGGCTACATTATGTAGTGGGCCCGAGTAACATCAGTTGCTGGTTAGATGCATGGATCCCTGACCACCCCCCTACAGACTATCTTAGAAGGGCCAATGAATCAAATTGACCAATCACTCAGGGTCAAAGACCTTTGGTCAAACAACACTTGGGATCTCACAAAGCTGTCCTTTGTTTTGCCCCCAGAAATCCAAAGGAAGATACTATCCATAAACCTCAACTCCCTACAAAATAGCAGAGATATCCCCACTTGGACTCTTACCTCTAATGGGATATCTTCCACTAGCTCTACTTACAAACTTATAGCAAAATCCATTACTACCAATTTCTCCTTCCAATGGATTTGGAAACTTAATACTTTTCGTAAGATAAAATATTTTCTATGAAAATGCTCCTACAACCATCTCCCCACTCTTAGTTACTTACATCACATCGGGCTTAATATTGATAACATGTGCCCTATCTGCAAACAAGCTGAAGAGACTATCCTACATATCTTTTTCCAATGCCCTATTGCTACAAACTTTTGGGATGAGACTCATATTAATCTCCCTCCCCTTCAACAAATCAATCCACTGGCTCACAATTTTAAAAAACCTTAATGTCAATTTAGACCAGTGGGGTATCTCCTGAGAGCTATTTTTTCCTTACGCTATATGGCACCTGTGGCTTAATAGAAATAATAATTCCTTCAACAATAGATACGCCAACCTCTCCTTCAGCACTGTCCTAAATCGCTGTAAGGAATTCAAATATAGTGTTAATAGTCCTATCCACATATCCCCGAACACCACCATTCACATCAAATGGCTACCTCCAACACAAAACCTCTTTAAACTTAACATTGATGGAGCCTTCAAAGGTAAATACAAAACAGGTGGCATCGGAGGAGTCTTCAGGAATTATAGGGGTGGCTGGATTCTAGGTTACTTCGATAAAGCATTAGCCTACACACCGGCATACACAGAGCTACTGGCCCTCAAAACTGGCCTTCAATTAGTAGTCAACAAAAACTTTTTCAAGCTTGAAATTGAAACGGACGCAACAGATGTAATCTCATTATTTCACAATGACACTTATTCTATTTATACGAATATTGTCAATGAGTGCAGGTCACTACTGAGGAAGTTGCAGAATCCGCCGATCCGGCATAGCTTCAGGGAAGCAAATGGAGTTGCACACTTTTTGGCCAGTAAGGGATCCCAACAAGCCATGACCACCAACCTCTGTGTAATGGAGCAACCGACTACTGACATTTTGAAGACCCTACAGGAAGATAGAATGGGTCGTACCATGTGCAGAAATATCTCTACTACTACTATTAACAAACTAGTTTCTTTTGGGAACCCCGTTGTAACTAATGCAGTACCAAACCAAGCAAATGAGCACGCTGTGACTCATTAACTTTTGTAATTTTATTATTGCAGTAACGATATAAATAGAATTGAATGTTTAATTAGCATTAGTATTGATTTGATTTTGATTTAGAATTTATTTGAGTTACTAATATTTATGGACTACAAAATTTATTGGAGCATCCAAAAATTATAAGTCAAACTTGAAATAATACGTTAAAAGATAAAACTATGAAAAAGCTTAAGAAATATTTATAAACTATACTACAATAAATATTTTTATGTAATAAATTCAAATAAAACTACTGTACATATAATATCAGGTTGGTTTGGTTTCGGTTTTACTTTTTTAGTTAAAACCAAACCAAAATCAAATATGGTCGGGTGTTTTTTCCAACACCAAACCAAATCAAAACCAAACAATAGTCAGATTTTTTTGTCGGTTTGACTTGGATTATTGGATTATCGGATTGTTACGATTTGTCAATTTCATTTGTACCCCTAGTGAGGACATAATAGCAAAGTTAGTAATGGTCTGTATAACTATGGCTTAAAATTGGGTTTGAGCAGCTGGATTTTTAGTGTTAGGCTCTTGCTTCATTGCAAGTGAGAACTAAATGTTATTATGTACTGCAACAATTAGTATCTACATGTAGATAACAGAATGAAAAGGACCAAGTAAACAAAGATGCATTTACTCAAACAAATTCTAAACTACTGTATTCTCTAATATAGTTTTCCAGCATTGGGATTTTAACGATGACTTAAACGACTATCTTTCCGGTGAGGAAGAATGATATGGTCTAGTTTAATCGTAATGCTCTATAATCAAGATAAGTTTATTGTTTTCATAATGTGCATGAGAAGATGTTTGGTAGGAAGGAAATTTTTTAGAAAATGTTTTCCTGTGGAAGGGAATACACTTTTCAAAACTTTTTTCAACCTTCCTCCCATTTTCCATCCCTACCAACCCATCCCCATACCCCACCCCGATTCCACTCTACTCTCGCCTCACCCCACCCTTCCTCCACCCTAAATATAAATATTATTAATAATACTTTCTTTTCATGTTAAAGATAGAGTATTTTTTTTCTATTTCAACAAATGATATTTTTTTATGACATAAAAAAAATGTTTTTTTTTCACTTTAATAAAAAAAATACTTTCTTTTTATGATGTAGAAAAAATATTTTTTTTCATTTCAACAAAATGAGTACTTTATTTTCATATTGTAGAAATAGTACTTCCTTTTCAACAAAAAAAAGATGTAGTATATTTTTTAGTTATGGAGCACTAATTTCAACGTTGTTTTTACGTAAAAAGAATTAAGCAACACATTAGTTCATTTGGATTCGTGTGAATTTTTAGAAGAATAATCAAATTCTTGCAGAAAATAGAGTAATGAAAATGTTGGGTATTTGGGGGGG